>MU832119.1:0-86188 GCA_029204225.1 Diphasiastrum complanatum | reverse complement strand
CAAAGCACCTCTTTCGTAGTTGTAGTGAGTGCTTTTGTACTCAGCCTCACATGAAGAGAGAGATATAGTATCTTGATTTTTGGAAAGCCAAGATATTAGATTGCCTCCAAGAAATATAGTTTATGCACTAATAGACTTTCGACCCATCTTGTCACTTGCAAAATCTGAATCCGAGTAGCCAACAATGGATAGATCTTCACTTTTATGCCCTGATCCAGAGTCGAACATGCCCGGATAATTTAGTGAAGGGTCAGAAAAATCTTGAACCAATTCGACCAGACCAGGGTCGGCGTGCCAAAGATATTTTGACCCAAACGTTTCCTATACTCCATCAGTTGATGAGAGGTTGATCTAGTTTGAGAGAGATTGGTAGAGCTATTGAGATCCATCTCACATTTTGTTGTAAGATCTTGCATAGGAGTTGGTAGTACACCTTTCAAGAATCCTATATTGAGAGAGAAGCAACATTTTATTGTCTAAATCACAAGGATTCTTCATTATTACATGGCATCTATGGGTTCTTTTCTATTGGAATCTATTGAAAGACTATCTACCTCCAACTATTCTATTTGGAAGACTAGAATGGAGTCCATTTTGGTGCTCCAAGATGTGATGAAGATCGTGATGAGACTTGAGGAGGAGACTCAAGAGCTCCAAGAGGTCCAAAAGTACAAAAAGAGAGCTAGGATGGCTCTACATATCATAAAGATAAATGTTTTAAATGAATGGTTGTGTGGTATTGGCTCATTTACCACATCCAAGGAGGCTTGGGACACATTGGAATCCATCTATTGTGGAAAGGTGAAAGCATACTTCACAAAGGACAAGCCAAGAGGAAGGGAAAAAGAGCAACATCAACATTTCATGAAGGACAATTCAAAGGAGGAGAGTGATGAAGAGTCATCACAAACATCAACAAGTTGCAAATCCAACAAGAAGTGCTTCTAATTGTTTCAAGAAGAGAAATGATGATAAGGTAGCAAGAGGGACTAGTTGTGGTAAGCTTTTCAAAATTGATGCTAATCCTTGTGGAAGTGTGGCCAAGAGGAGCTTGGATCATCTCAAGGAGGATGCAAGTGATCTACCTAAATCTATGTTCCAAGATGGTGAAGCTCATGAAGATAGTGCTTTGGCAAAAGCACACGGAGAGTTATTGCCAAGGAGGTCTACTTCTCATCAATTCTCTTATCTTGTTCATTTGGATGATTTCATTTCATCATGTAGAAGAAAAGATAGTGCTATTTCATGTGACTTCTTGCTTGCAGACTTCAATTGGAGGTACCTCTTATCAAAAGTGCTTGATATGAAGATTGCAATAGTTGATACTTTGGGGATCTTTAGATCCATTTTCTTTGCCAATATTCCTTTGCACATAAGGAGTAAGGAGGATCCAATTTCAATCAAGAGGATGATGGTAGGATTCTCAAATCTACCAAAATTCCAAGTGTATGATGGAGATTTGCCAAGGCTTGAGAGGGAGTCTTCTCAACACATGATTTCAAGGGGATCTTCAAGGGGCAAGGCTGAGTCTTTGTGGCTCAAAGTTCATGGTAAAGAGATGTAGGTTTTAGGTGGTATTCACTCTAACATATTCTCCCATGCTTCTCTTTCATTACTTGATGTACCATCTTGCTTTTATGAGGTTTTTACATCTCATAGTTGGAGTGAGGTAATGATTGTTTTGTATCATGCCTCTAGTATGGACATATTACTTGTCATTCATGGCTTAGATATGTTTCCAAATTACTTAAAAAGCAAGTGGTTGAGTCATCAAGTGTATGCTCTTGGATCTAGTAAGAGCAAGAATGAGCATGTTGCTCATAGTTTGAAAAATCATGCTTTTACATGGTTTGAGGCATTTTGTAAACTTCTCTTGAGATTGAGTGAAGAATCCAAAGAGGACACTGACATCCTTGAGAAAGTATTTAGCCTCAAAAATATCAAGATTCTATTTGATTTCAAGATTCCATCATGGATAAAGTTCATAGTATGCTAGTATGCCTAATCTTGATAATCAACACTTTTGCTCATCTTTTGATCTTGATCTCTATGATCTTTGTGATCTTTATGAGGCATGGAAGCCTCTGATTTTCATCATGGTGCAACTACCTTCATGCAAATGCTACTTTCAAGTCAAAGATCATCATCAAGCATGGAGGAAGCACATTGGTATAGTGGCAAATTGGTGGAATGCTCTTCAAAGATGTTGGCAAATGATTTCTACCAAAGAAATCTTATCATGGATATGGTGAGGGTGCTGCTATGATGGAACCCTTTTCTGGTCTTTTACTCCATATGCATACCAAAGGATCTACTCAAAAAAATTTCACAAACTCCTTGATCTTACCAAGCTAGTTTTTGAGGAGGAGTGTGAAAAATTGTCAAAAATCTATCTTGGTTATTTTATGATTTTATGTTTGTGAGTATATTTCACATGTGTAAAATGGTTAGAAATAGTTTATAATACTGACTTTAGGGATATCGTAAAGATTTATAGTCAAGGATCTTGTTGTCACTAGGTGATAGGGCCAATTTTGACTTTAGAGGTCAAATGGTCAAGTACACATCTTCTTTAATACAAATAGCAATTACAACAAAAAATGATGGCGTAATTGGGAGGCTCAAATAATGTGTCTCATAGATGGAGCAACCCATAACCTGTGCTTGGATGATCTATTTATAGACTTCATCCATGTATTAATTACATTGAATGCTTGTCGCCGAATTAGGAAAGCCGTTGTACTTGGAAGTATATGGCTTCTGTGACAACTATACATAGTATTTTAAGGTCAATAATTCAGCATCGTTGATGCGGACGAGGACATCGCTAGAACGTTCCTCGTTTATTTTAGACGACCTTTGGGAATTTTCTCTCTCTTTGTATTTTTTGCAAGAAGTCGAAGGTGCTCTTTAAAGACGGTGGTCTTTAAAACAGTTTAACTCATGAAAATAGATGACCTTCGAAAATTTTCTTTTTCTTTGTATTTTTTGCAAAAGGCTGAAATTCTCAGTAAAAAACAGTTAAACTTTTGAACTATGCAAGTTTTCACATTTCGGAAAAATGCGAAAAATTGAAGATGTTGAAAACATAGTGTATTTCTGCAGACTGTTGAAAAAGTAATGTATTTCTGTAGACTTGTTCTAAATGCAAGTTTTGTGGAAGTCCTTGAAGATGGCCAAGTCTTCAATGACTTCGAGTTATTAAACTTAGCACCTGAACTTTGAAATTATGACAGAATTGGTTACCCTTTGCTGGAGATCAGTCGGAAGCCCGTTGTAGGCGTTCTTCAAATAAATTGGCTATCTAAGGTTGTGATTCCTACAGGTATCAGATGAGCAGATGTAGAACCAAAGTTGGCTTCACCTGATCCTAGATCAATGATCAATAAACATGCAGGAAGAATCATGAAATAGAAATTAGTCATTCACCAAGGAGCCAACTGTGGGCTTAATTTTCAGCAGGTAAAGGCAAGGCAAACCCCACAGGATGATCAAACATTGCTCACTAAAAACAAGCAAAAAGGGTGGAAAAGAATTCCAAAGAAGTCCAAGGATGATGAGGACGAGGGAGAGTCATCATCGAAGGCAAAAAGGAAGAAGAAGGGCAAATGTTACTATTGCCACAAACCAGGTCATTGGGCACGTGAATGTTACAAGAAGAAAGTGGACATAAAGGTGGAAAAGGTGAAGCAACAAGGCAACATAGCCGAAGATGATGGGGAAGATGATGAGACAAGTGTCTTCTCATCGGCATTGGCATCCCAAGTTGATGATGGTGCCAGATGGTTCATAGATTCAGGTGCCACAAGGCATATGATCGGAAAATGTGATTGGTTTGAGAAATTCTCACCAATTCATGATGGGGAGAAGGTCATATAAGCCAATGGGGAGGAATGCCAAGTATGGTGTCAGTAATGTACATGTGCAGTTTCCTGATGGTAAGATCAAGAATATTCCTAATGTGCTTTATGTTCCTGGACTCAAAAAGAGTTTGCTTTCTATTGGTGTGATGGCAAATCAACATCTCAAGGTTGATTTTGTCAAGGATGGATGCCTAATGAAGGATATGGACCACAACTATAAGGTGGTAGTGAAAGGTTATCGGGATAGTAACTGTGGCCTTTATAAGTTGGATGCTACAAAACCAGGTGAATATGGTTTGGCTATCTCAACAGTGTTGAATTTCACATGTGTGGACTGTCCACTACATGTACTTGTGATCTCCTAAGGTGTGTAGATGCACCAAGATCAAGACTAGATTGAGATTCAAAATCAATCTTAGATCCTATGGCAAAAACACACTACTACATGCATTCAATCATTTCCAACTCTCACTCACACATGTGGGAAGTATTCAAAAAATAATCTAAGTAAAAACAAGCTGCTCTCCTCGGGTAGAGAGAGAAAATGCATCATGAGCTCTCGGGTAGAGAGAGAAAGCTAGAAATCCAATAACTCCATCTGGTGTCAGTTTGATGTAATTTTTGGTATAAATCCTAGGATAAGCTACCAAGATCACTTGCCATTGATTAGTTTTGAGTTTGTTTCATGAAAACTAATTAATCTAGGCTAATTTCAGACCTTCTTAAAGTGGGAACCAGGTCTTGAAAGTACATCAAAGTGAATGAGAGAGATAGAGTCAGTTTTTGTCCAAGAATAGCCAAGATTGGCAAGATTTGCTTGAGTGTAGTTTTCATCTCATCTTATCTTCATTCCAGCTTTGTGAGGGGGTGATAGAACTGTGATTACAAATCCATCTGTTGGATTAGAAGTCAACATTTGAGTGAAACACTGCAAGTTAGAAACCTTTGTGAGTTTCAGGTCCAAACAAATTTATATCTTGTGTGTAGAATCTTGCTAGTAAGATGGGATCAGTGGGAGCCTACCTTCTAGAAGCTAGTGAGAGGTTAAATTCTACCAATTATGCTATTTGTAAAGTGAGGATGGAGTCACTAATGGTGCTCCAGGATCTTTATGAGTTTCTAATAGATGATGAAGATGAACCTCTAGTTGCACAGGAATTAGTGAGATACAAGAAGAGGTCTAGGCTTGCACTTTACTGTATTAAGATGAATGTAAACAATGATCTTTTAAGGGAAGTATCATCATGTAAGAGTGCTAAAGAGGCTTGGGAATCTTTAAAATCTATCTATGAGCCTAGTAACACTTCGAGGGTTCTCATGCTTAGGAATCAGATTCTACAAAGCATGAAGAGGAGTGATGAGAGTGCACAAGATTATGTGCTAAGAATCAAGTCTCTCAATAGGGAGTTAGCTTCCATTGGAGAGAAGATTCAAGATAATGAGCTTGTTCAGATTGTCCTCAATGGTCTAGGGAGTGGCTTTACAAATTTAGTCCAAAGCTTTGCAATCCAAGACACTTTGCCTACTATAGAAAAGCTACATAGTGTATTAGTAGCTGAAGAGTGTAGGATGTTGCATATCAATGCAAGAATGAATGCTATTTCTCTGCAGGATGGTGATGAGAAAGCTAATTTCTCATTCAAAAGCAAGAAGAAGACCAATGGCAAGAGAGACCAAGGAGGAGGATGAGGCTTCAAGCTCAAAGGGCAAGATCAAAGACAAGTCCAAGTAGAAATGTTTTTTCTGTGGAAAGAAAGGACATTTTGCATCAGAATGTCTCAAGAAGAAGAAGACACAAGAGAGCAAACAAAGCAACATTGCACATCAGGAGGAGGAGGAGGATGAAGAGTCATCCTCGATGGTTTCCAACAAACCACCATCATCCAAGAGCAACACCAATGATTCTTGGTGGATTGATAGTGGGGCTAGTTTCCACATGACATATCAAAAGGACATATTCTCCACTTTACTTTCTTACAATGATTTACATAGATCAATCTATACTGCAAGTAGTCAAGAATGTAAGATAAGTGGAATAGGAACAATTCCCTTGTATGTGGGATCATCCAAAAGGATGAATCTTGATAATGTTCTTTATGTTCCTAAGTTAGCTAAGAATTTGCTTAGTGTTGGCCAGTTAATGGATAATGGCCTAGATGTACAATTTAAGCATGGAGTTTGTTCCATCCTTAGAAATGATGAATGTATAGCCAAAGGCTTTAAGCAAGGTAGATTGTTTAAGCTTGATGCTAATGTTGCAGTGGAGAGTGTTAACTTGGCAAAGGTGGAACTGTGGCACAAAAGGTTGGGCCACCCCAACTACAAAGCCATGGAATCTATGGTTGCAAAGGAGCTTGCAGTTGGACTCCCCAAGCAGTGTGTGAAGAGATGTGAAGCATGCAGCCTCTCAAAGGCTCACAAACTACCCTTCTCAAGATCTACATCAAGATCAAACTCTCCTCTTGAACTCATCCATTCGGATGTTATAGTTTTTCACATGAGTCTAATGGTGGTGCCAAGTACTATGTAATCTTCATTGATGACTATTCCGGATTTTGTTGGATGTACCTCTTGTCTAGCAAATTAATGGTGTTTGATTCTTTTGTAAAGTTCAAGACTTTGGTAGAAAATCAACTTAGTACAAAGATTAAGGTATTAAGAAGTGATAATGGAGGTGAATATATCTCCAATAAGTTGATTGACTTTTGTAGTTCTACTGGCATAAAGAGGGAGTTGTCATGTCCATACACCCCTCAACAAAATGGAGTGAGTGAGAGAAGAAATAGATTTCTTTCTGAGTGTGCTAAGGCCTTAAGGCTAGATGCTTCTCTATCCAAACCATTTTGGGGTGAAGCAATAACTTGTGCTAACTATTTGTGCAATAGATTGCCAAACCAAGCCATTGGAGGAATCACACCATTTGAAGCTCTATTTGGAGAGAAGCCCAATCTCAAGGATATCAAAGTTTTTAGATCCACTTGCTATGTACACCAATCCTTGGATAAGAGAAGGAAGGATGATGCAACATCCATCAAAGGCATCTTTGTAGGATATGGTGAGAATAGCAAAGGTTATAGAGGCTTCAATCCCATCACTAGCAAGGTGATAGTGAGTAGGGATGTTATTTTTTATGAAGGACATGCTTGTGATTTGGATGATAATGCTACTAATCATCTTGATGCCAAGGATCATGCTAGGATGGAGGAGGAGCTTCCAAGTGAAGAAGAACTTGAAGATCCACCTCAAGATGCAAGAACACCAAGAACTCCAAGAAACTTTTTGGAGCCTCAAGGAGAAACTCGAGTTTCCTCTCATTATATGGTGATTACTCTTGATTTTCAATGAAACCCAGCTTTGGCACTTTGTAAACACTGTCTACAGGTCGTACTACAGCCTTATTTCCACACGTGTGGAGTTGGATTATACTAATTGATCAATGCTTTGATTGTCTCTACTTGTTTCCTATCAAGCCGCTAAACTAGATCTTGTTTTCTGATGACTAGTTTCTGATAGATTGTTTAACAAGCATACAGTCACTTTGTGGATAATTCAAAGATCCATTTATGGTCCTTAGTACTGTACTTTTCACATGGTATCCTAAAAGGTTTAGTAAACAAATCAGCCAAGCAACTTGATGATGGCACATGTTGGAGATTGATCTCTTTAGCTTGCACTTTTTCCCTCACGAAATGATGAGCAATTTCGATGTGTTTGCTCCTTGCATGGAATGTAGGATTAGTTGTAAGTGATTGGGCTGATTGGTTGTCACAATAGATGATAGGGATCTCCTCCTCCATGACATGAAGCTCCACCAATAGCCTTTTGAGCCACAAGACCTCCTTGCATGTTGATGTCAAGGCCTTGTATTCGGATTCTGTGGAAGATAGGGAGATGGTATCTTGCTTTTTGGAAAGCCATGATACTACTCCATCACATAGAAAGGTGTCAAAGGCACTTGTTGATCTTCTATCCACTTTTTCACCTGCAAAATCCGAGTCACTATAGGCTCTTAAGCCAAGATTAGTTCCTCTATACAAAATGCCAAAATTCTTAGTGGATGAAATGTATCTAAGAACTCTTTTGGCCATCTTCCAATGTGAAACTAGAGGACCTTGCATGAATTGGCTTAACTTTCCAATACTATAACTAAGATCAGGTCCAGTTATAGTTAAATAGATCAAGGAGCCAATAAGCCTTCTATATAATGTGATGTCCTCAAAAGATGCTTCATCACAACCAATAGATGCTTTAAAATGTTGCTCCATTGGTGTCTCAATACCTTTACAATTATTCATTCCAAATCTATCTAAGATGGATGTAGCATATTTAGATTGACAAATGAAGCTAAAATCACATCCTCTAATAACCTCTATTCCATGAATGAAGCTCAATAGGCTGAGATCTACCATCTTAAACTCTTTTGCTAAAGCAATTTTTACATCTCTAATTCCATCTAGATCATTACCACTCAAGATAATGTCATCTACATACAAAACAAAAATAATGATCATGCCATCATGAAAACTTATATACAATGATGGATCATAGGCACTCATTACAAAATTGATGGAAATGAGAAAAGAGTTTAGCCTAGAGTACCATGCTCTAGGTGCTTGCTTGAGCCCATGAAGGCTCTTCTTCAAAAAACACACCTTTCCTTCATGTTTTGCCTTGATGAAGCCCTTGGGTTGCCTCATGTAGATCTCTTCCTCCAAATAACCATTGAGGAATGCATTTGTGAAGTCAAGTTGGAATAGCTCCCAATTGAAGGTTGTAGCAAGACTAATGATCAACCTGATAGTAACAAGCTTAGCCATAGGAGCAAAAGTCTCATCATAATCAATGCCTTTGGTTTGAAAAAAACCTTTGGCAACAAGCCTAGCTTTATGCTTGCCTATTGATCCATCTTGATTATACTTCAATATTTTCTATTGATGGACTAAGTACTGTTAACACGTCTTGCAATTTTTTTTCCTAAACATGGATTAATCTTGTTATGTATTTTAGGTAAAATACTGTTGTTTTGTACTCAACATAGTATGCAGTTTGTCGTGCAGTTCGTGTTATATTTACATCATGACGTTTTCCTAGACTTGAGACTTGACAATATATAAGGTTTATTTGGCTTGGTATATTAGTAATATTGAAATTTGGATTATTTTTCACTGTTTGATTTTTGTTGGTTAAAATTTCCTTGAAACAAATACAAGCACTTACTTTTCGACCGTTAAATTTGGAACAATACGACATGTTTTGATTTTTGCTCTCTAGTACTTTATTGTTGTATTGTCTTTGCGTTGCTGCTTTGAGTCTTTCATGGTTGTTTTTTCGGGTTTTTTAAGTTTGTTTTTAAATTCTAGCGCTTGTTCTTTCCCTTAGTTCACCTTTGGCCTCGTCTCGTTGTTGTGCTCTCCTTTGGTTTTGTCGTTGTCTCTCCCCTGGCTATGGATGCTCCTACTCCATGGGCCTATTGTGTGTCATGTACTTTTAGTACATCTATGCTTATACATGCAAGATAATATCCAATGTAAGCTTTGTAGGCCCAAAAGGAGCTATTAGCTTTAAGAACAAGGCGATTCTCTCTTTAGGCCTTCCAAAGTAATTAATAAGAATATTATGCCAATAAGGGCCCAATGTAGTTTAAATAATACTTAACAAGGGCTGACTATCCCTCAAGATAGCTAAGTTAAGTGACAGCATTGTCTATAACTAGGCAAGAGACATCAATTTATGAATCATTTGGCTCATTTGCAAGTGAGAGCTTTTAGCTTTCTCCTTGTGAATATGAGCTATGGGGATTTCCTTAGCTAGGTCTAATCTGTCCCATGAATTCATGCTCCTATTTCCATTGATTGTACTCTTTCTTTCATTGCTAATGTGATTCAATGGATATCTTTGTGTTTCTACCATTCTATGAATATGTTATCTTGATTGTCTTGTACTCTTCTTGCTTTTAGCTTTACTATCATTGTTATTATTATTAGTTTGGGATTTAGCACATGACATTTTTTGGAATCAAACATAGATCCTAAATTCATGATGATTCTATGTGAATTTCATTGGATTTGATAAGTTTATTGCATTTGTAGCTTTATTTTTGCTAATTTTTAAGTTTGAAATTTTCAGGTATGTACAGATCAGTTTTCAACATTTAAATTCGTTTTTCATTTTTAATTTGATTCAATAGGTTTGTAGAGCTTTGTTTTAGCTTTCATTTGCACAAATTTTCAAGACATTTGGATAAGAGATGCAAAAGTTATTGTACTTTTCCAAAAGCTGTCAAAATAGGTGATTAGAATTTTACTTTCACTTTGAGTTTTTCAGATTTGATTTGAGTTTGTATTTCAAGTTTTTTTACAAAAGATTTTAGAGCCTTGTTCTAGCTTTGATATGATCCATATGGCAGGTTATTTGGATTAGTATTTAAAGAGTTATGACAATTTTTTATTCCTAGTTCTAGTTTTGCTAGTTTTCTTTCTTCAAAATTTTCAGATCTATTCTTTGGTTAATTCATATCATTCAATCATTGATATGATATTATAGGCTGATAGAGCTTGTTGTTAGCTTTACTGAGTTTTTACGATTTTGATCAATATTGAATGAGTTATGATCAAATTAGTGGAGATGGGTCAGACTAGCTAGAATTTTGAAAATTTTCTTTTGGATTTTTTTTCCAAGTGAGAGAAATACTTCAACGCTTCAATTTTGAAGTTTAGTTTCTTTGTGAAGAAAATTTCAATTCCTCATTTTGAAGCTTCAAAGGTTTAAAAAAAAAACCCTAATCCTACCTATCCACAGCCCTAATCTAACCTAACCCTAAGGCCCAAAATTCACCCTCTATCTTCTCGACTCTCTCCCTCACGAACCCTCCTCTAGACTTTATTTGGATATTCAAAGTATATTAAAATGTAGCACTGGTTCAAAGAGTAATAAATTAAGTTGGTATCTACCTTTTACTTTTTTTGTTGATTTTTTTTCAAATACAATGTTCGGCGAACGAAAACAATGTTTATTTGTAAGGACTTGAGTGATGAAATAATCGTCGAGTTGTTGGATGATGGTTGGGATACAAATAAAATCAGCAACTTGAGTGCAGGGTATGTAACTCATCAATGACATTTAGACATCACATCGAAAAACAAATGCTCACTTTGTTGTTGTATTATGGAAGATGGATAAAATGGGGATTTAACAATCTGCGAGTAAATTTTTGCGAGTTTTGCGAGTTCCATCTGATAGTTTTTGAGAGCACATGGTGTGCCATAAATTTTGCCTACTCCTTGACGACATTTCCTTGGCCCCAACTGTTTTGATTCAAGGACGTCTTATTGAAAGCCCTTGCTCTTTGCATACATAGCCAGCTTAATAATAAGTTCTGCATTTTGGTTATATTGTGATAAGCATGATAGTCAATGCACATCTTGCCAAGGGCTTGATGGTAAGTGTACCATCTTATTAAACAATTAACAAAGGAGAGGCAAAATTCAATTTACTTCAAACAACAAATTCTTTCATGAAATGCATGTGAACTTCCTCTTTTCTTTAGCCATGGATTATCGTACATAGAAGTGGATTGATTGGTTTAGGGTTTAGGTTTTTAATTCAATATTTTAATTCACAGAACTAGTAGGTGGATACATCCTTCAAATTATCTAACACATGATGATAATTGAATGATGTCCCTTAGTCTCTATTTTCGTTAATGCCTTCTCTTAACCTCCTTAGTTAGTTCATGTATTTTTATCAAAAGTCAATACAAATCACTCCATACTATTTCATGTTTCACCCTACTCTTCCAAGTGACTACTTGCGATGTTGAGTCCCCTTCCATGTATAATTCAAATACCAAATGGAGCCAATGTTCGATACCCAAAATTCGATATTACATTTTCAATATCCAAAATTTATGATAATATCCAAAATTCGATACCCAAAATTTTTTATTCCCAAAATTTTTGAAAGCCAAATTTTTCGATTTTCAAAACTCGATACACAGATTTTCGACACCCAAACTTTTTGATTCCCAAAATTCAATACCTAAAATTTCTTATTCTTAAAATTCGATACCTAAAATTTTTTATTCTCAAAATTTTCGAAACCCAGAATTTTCGATACCCAAATTTTTCGAAACCCAAATTTTTCGATTCCCAAAATTCTATACACACATTTTCGACACCCACAATTTTCGATTTACTTTTCGATACCCAAAATTTAAAATCCCCAACATTCGGTTCCCAAAATTCGATATCCAAAATTTGATACCCAAAATTCGACATCGACACCCAGAATTTTCGATACCCAAAATTTTTGAAACCCAAATTTTTCAATTCCCAAAACTCGATACACACATTTTTGACACCCAAACTTTTCGATTCCCAAAATTCGATACCCAAAATTTTCGATTCCCAAAGTTTTTGAGACCCAGAATTTTTGATACCCAAATTTTTCGATTTCCAAAATTTTCGGAAACCAAATTTTTTCGATTCCCAAAACTCGATACACACATTTTCGACACCCAAACTTTTCCAAAATTCGATCCCCATAATTTTTTATTCCCAAAATTTTCGACACCAAAAATTTTCGATACCCAAAACTTTCAATTCCCAAAAATTTCGAAACCCAAGTTTTTCGATTCCCAAAATTTGATACACACATTTTCGACACCCAAAATTTTCGATTCCACTTTTCGATATCCAAAATTTAAAATCCCCAAAACCAAGCCAATCCATAGAAATCAAATCCACTCTGAGCCAACCAACATTTCATCACAACATTCATTCTTTTCAACATACGCTAATGCTAAGGTTCCAATATCAAGTTGAGTAGACACACATGCTGCAACCATAAATGTATTTTTCAATAACAACATGTAACTTAGCATGCATCCATTAAAATCTTGGAATCAGTAGCCATGTAGCACCCACTAAATTCGTAAAAGTGATAAATATGTCTGATATGAAATATTGCAATAAAATCACCATAATCTAAAGCAACAGAGACCTATCTAATCCTCGTCCGAAATCTCCAAGGCCTCATCATCCACGAAGATGCATTTTTTTTTGAGGTTTCTTCACACGTATTGGGACATGCTCATTATCTCTTGTTGCCTCCAACAACCTGGCCATGGATTCAGCATAACAAGGCAAATCACTAACAAATATCAAATTAGAATCATTTTTTAGTCTAGAACCAAAATGCTATATAGCAAACTGTAAAACACTCACTAAGATCCAGGCGAACCCATGTCAACTGGCTCGCTTCCAAGCTCCGAAATAGCAATTGATTCTTCAACCACAATCCTGGATTGAGGCTGTGGTATCTTGAGCACTGCAAGTGTGATTCAAGCAAGCATTATATGATGATTGCAAACAAAGAAATGTGAAACAAATAGACAAATTGTTACAATACTTGTAAATAGCTATCCAAAGTTCGATTTTCTTTAACCCATGAAATACACAACTCATCAATGTCCATGCCACAAAGATGGACTCCAGCTTTTCTTGTAGCGAGGATTGAAGTGCCAGCTCCTACAAGCAGGTCCAAAGCAATACCACCTTCCGGACAAAATGCAAACATGAGAAAGAGCATGAAGTACTCGTTCTTTTCCATACTTCCTCTCACAGGCCTTTTGCTACCCTTTTCCATTGACCACTCCAAAGGGAGCAGATAATGTTACTTACATTATGCCCATCTTGCTTTGTGCCAAATTTGTCAATACTCCTCAAGCCTCTGTGGTAGTGGATGGTGAACACGTGTCGCCCAATCTGAATCTCTACTTGTAGTCTATTCTCGGGAGGACTTATAAAAACCACCCAACCATGGTCATCCAAGACAACATTGCTAATATCCATGCAAGCTTCAAGGATATCATCAGACCATTTGTTCTATATAAACTCAGCATCAATAAGACCATCAATATTATATTCCGTGGGTAAGTCAACCAGAATGAGATCAGCATTGTAAGTCGTGTTTTTACCTTTTTGCATTCTCTTGGAAGTATTATTGTTTTCCATGAAACATTTCATGGTATTATATTCAGGCAATGATTCACCTCTAGATATTTCGTCTAGCAAAATAGTCAAATCAGCAACAATCACCTCAATAGATGAAGTGAAACTCATACTCACATTGACCATGTCCACTTTCACGAACTCATATTGTCACACCTTTTCTTGACTAGTGTGTAAGTGATTGGCTCCTGCTTTTAATACATGAAATTTTTCGAAATTCCAAAAACACATAGTCAAATAAAGCTAGTTTGCATAAAGAGAAAGAAAGACAAAATAATTTAGTGTACTACCTCTTGTGTGTCCTGCATCACATCAGCTTTTCGTTTCCCTTTCTTCTCAATGATCATAATTGGCTTCTCTGGAGCGGCCTGGAGAACTGACTTTATGGCCATTTGTCTTGCTGGCTCATCAACATCATTGTCCACACTTAAACGCCCTTTCTCACGCAAGTCATATGGGGCTCTCTCTGATGGAGGATATTGTCCTTTCTTAAAGTCCATCCACCATGGACAATATTTTATCGCCCACTCGCTCAGGCCATTGTTTCTAATCAAGTTTGCTTTGGCCAAATACATACTAACCTCCCTCTTTGTGGAGACTTGATTCCACAAGTACATAACTTGAGGCATGTCAAGCAATGCATTCTATGCTTTGAGTTGAAAGTAATACTTGAATGCCATGATATATCTCAATAAACATAGACATGTGAACTAATGATACAACATTGCGAAAGAATGCAAATAGTAAATCTATCTCGACCTTATTCTCTTTGCAGCCAACTTTGCTTCCTCTTTAGACTCTCTCGTCAAGATGGGATCCATTAGTCCAAATAAGGGATGAAATAGTTGATCTCCATACCTCAATTTGATATATGTAAAGTACTTCGTGAATGCCTTCAAAGCTATGTCTGTTAAAAATTCACAATTCTAGCTTGACTAGTTTTGGTCATATGACTTGTAAATAGTTAGATGGTCATGATGTGGCTTGTCACACGTGCCAAATAGCATAGGATTCCATTCATAAAGATGCTCTCAAGTAGACCTAAGTGTTAGAAGCTTTGGAATGAGTCCAAATTATGCTTAGATACAAGGGAGAAAAAATAGGAGCTATTTTTGGTAATTTTTGCATTGTTGAGGGATCTTCAAGATTCCAACTCTAACTTAGTAGGGATGAAAGATCCACCAAAATTAGCATTAGGGATAGGTTTAGGGCTACTCATACCTGCCCAAAATCGTGATGGATCATGTATATATAGGTGATGATATCTCACCAAAATCAATTAAGCAATTTCATGTTTTTTCTCTCATAATGGTGCAATTGCTCTCTATGTTCATAATTGTTTGAGTACTTGTGATTACTAATGATTATAGGATTGAATGTAGGTCTGGTGTACAGTACTCAGACTGTGGGAGGCCGTACTTTCACACGTGTGAAGCCTTCTTCAAGGATTTGGGCCATTTAGTGAGGTTCAAGCATAGATTTTTGATGGATTTTGATGGTTCAACTTGTGCTAATCTTATGAAATCATAATATATTGTTTCCCTCATCATTTCAAGTGTTTTAGGATCCTTATTTGCTGTAATTTTTACATGGTATCAGAGCCTAAAGGCTGAAATGAGCTAAATCCTTGGTTTTCATTCAATTTGATCACAATTTTTTATCTAAATCTTATGTAGATTGGATCTTAGCATCTAGTATTGATTCTAGAACTCAAAGTGAGTCAATTACATACTTTTGTAAAGTTCAAGTTGTTTGTGGAAAAGCATCATAATCATAGCATCAAGATTCTTAGAAGTGACAATGGTGGAGAATTCATCTCCAATGAGTTCAAGGCCTTTTGTGAGGAGGAAGGGATCAAGAAAGAGACTTCTTGTCCTTACACTCCTCAACAAAATGGAGTTGCTGAAAGAAGGAATAGAACATTATGTGAATATTCTAAGGCTTTAAGATTAGATGCTTGTTTGCCCAAATCCTTTTGGGGTGAGTCTCTTGTATGTGCAAACTACTTGATGAATAGGGTGTCTTGCAAAGCCATTGAAGGCAAAACTCCTTATGAGATGTTGTATGGAAAGAAACCCAATCTTAATCACTTGAAAGTTTTTGGGTGTATATGTTATGTGCATGTGCCATTGGAAACAAGAACCAAGGAGGATCCATCTTCCACAAGAGGGATCATGCTTGGATATGCAAGCTCAAGCAAGGGCTACAAAGTCTATCTCCCATCCTTAAACAAATTTGTTGTTTCAAGGGATGTCATCTTTGATGAACATCATATGCATATGCTTGAAGAAGGCTCAAGTGCTACGGCTGAGGATCGGACTTCTTCCTATCTTGCTGTGCAGCATCCTGTTTACACCTCCTAAGTTGACACGTGCCAAATAGCATAGGATTCCATTCATAAGGATGCTCTCAAGTAGACCTAAGTGTTAGAAGCTTTGGAATGAGTCCAAATTATGCTTAGATACAAGGGAGAAAAAATAGGAGCTATTTTTGGTAGTTTTTGCATTGTTGAGGGATCTTCAAGATTCCAACCCTAACTTAGTAGGGATGAAAGATCCACCAAAATTAGCATTAGGGATAGGTTTAGGGCTACTCATACCTGCCCAAAATCGTGATGGATCATGTATATATAGGTGATGATATCTCACCAAAATCAATTAAGCAATTTCATGTTTTTTCTCTCATAATGGTGCAATTGTTCTCTATGTTCATAATTATTTGAGTACTTGTGATTACTAATGATTATAGGATTGAATGTAGGTCTGGTGTACAGTACTCAGACTGTGGGAGGCCGGTACGTGTGAAGCCTTCTTCAAGGATTTGGGCCATTTAGTGAGGTTCAAGCATAGATTTTTGATGGATTTTGATGGTTCAACTTGTGCTAATCTTATGAAATCATAATCTATTGTTTCCCTCATCATTTCAAGTGTTTTAGGATCCTTATTTGTTGTAATTTTTACAATGTCTAGAGACCCAACAACAATGAAAGAAGAAAAACGTAAACAATGCTTCAATACATTAAACTATTGTTCAACTTTAAAAGAGTTACAAAATAAAAACCATACCTCCAGTACTCTCACATAACTCGAGAATCGCACAACATTACAGCCTACCTGTCTCGTAAAACACTTCCATGCCCATGTTGTAAAGCTACCTTTACAAGCTTTACTTGCGGCGCCATCGGCGCCAGCTATGTCCCCGGCGCCAGCAGCGCCCCTGCTGCTCCCGGCGCCAACGGCGCCGGCGCCGCTCCCGGCGCCACTGTGACCAGAATCCAGCCGGCGCCAAGTTCCTATGGCTGAAAATCTTTGATCGGTTCTAGCGAAGTCCAGAGAGCTCAGATCGATGTGCAATCACCTCACACGATCTAGGCATGATTAAAGGAAGCCTGGGGATCAATAAAATCTAGAGAGAGAAAATGACTTTCTAGAAAGAGAAAATCCTAGAGAGAGAAAAACGTGCTTTACCAGCTTGGGTAGAGTGCTTGGTATGAGGGGGGGTGCCGAATCACACCAATACTATAGGGGAGTGCGGGTTGCGACTCAGGGCGAGCTCCAACCAAGTCTCAGCCGCCCTTGCTGGAATGTTGTCATGGCTCTCGCCTTGGCATGCTAGCGCCCCGGAGACTAGGGTCGGTCACACACTTGAAATGTAACCTTCTCAGATTTATCAATAAAGTGGGATTTTCCTCAAACTGACTCTGATTACCTTCTGGGTTTCAGTGTTCGGTAAAAGCGCCAGTTGTAAGGCCGCTTTCAAAATTTTTAACTTGGCACATAGCTGAGGGTCGTATCCTGGGACGCCAGCGGTATGCCGTCGGGACCATTCGGTCCGTGGCGCCAGCGGTATGCTGTCGGGACCATTTGGTCCAAGAACTGGTTGTTTCCATATCTGTCGCGGCTTGTGGTTCTGAGTGTTCCTTGCATGAACGTGAATGGGTTAAGCTCTTGGGGAACGGGCTCTAACTTGTCGGCTGAGTTGGATGGCTTGCTTGGGTGGATGTTACCTGTTTATGGCTATCCAGTCTGGCGTGGCGCCAGGTTGGCTTTCAGCGCTCGTGACGAAGCTTTCAGTTGGTTAAGTCTAATGTAAGTCAGACCGCTTGCTTGGAATGGATGTTACTCGTTTGTAACGAAGCTTCGAGTTGGTTGAGTTTGATGTATGTCGGGCGGCTTGCTTGGAGGGAAGTCACCCACGTCGGGACCCCCGATCTGGCATGGCGCCAGGTTGGATCTCAATGTTGGTTTTCGGAACTTCAAGTTGGTTAAGTCTGATCGTTGTTGGCGAGTTGGCTGCTTGTATGTCAAGTGGGTTTGGATGGCAAGAGTTGAAGGCTGGGAAGCTAAGTCGTGGTTCCCGGCTCCCTTTGGGATGCCTGCGCTACAGCCCACCCACAAGCGAAAAGCCTTGTCACCCTGGGGTATTACATACTGGTCTCAGGCCACTCCTCCACCCAAGCACAGAGACAGCCACTGGTATCTTGTTTCATTAGTAACCTCAGCCAAATGCAAGATATTAAGCTTTTCAATACCATTCCAAAATTCTTATCCTCAAGCATTTTGGTGGTAATTAGCTTGAACCACTATTCTCCATGCTTAGGATCAACTATTCCAAGAAGTTTCGTCATCTGATTCCCATATTTCTTTCGTAAACACATTTCCATATCACTATGGCTCTTCGAATCAGATGCCAACTCTGACCTCTTTTCTATAAGCTTTGTAAGCTCTTTCTGAAGATCATGCTGTATACATAAAAGTATACTGACATGTAACACCATGTTTTGTAAGAATAATCAACAAATAAAAGGGGCAAGTCATCTGAAACCAATACATACAGTATAGACAATTTTAGCTAGCATAAATCTTGTCAATGGGTACCAAGGCTCAACCCCCTTCTTCTTCTCCAAATCTCGAACCAATTGAACTTTCGCTAGATCCTTAGAAGAAAATTTGCTATGAAAATATGAAGCATCACACTCTCCTAGCTTTCGTACAGAATACAAAACATCTTTAAGTTTAGTTTTCACTACAGCCTTTTCGTTCAACCTACAAGAACCCAATATTTCGATTAGCAACAGCAAAAACACATGAACCAAATTAAAAATCTACCATTAGAAGCAAGAGCTTGAGTGAACACTCACTTGTTGATTCCGTTCAATGCTTTCAACAAGGGCATGGAGTCAAAGGGAGAAATGAAGAAACAAATTGTTTATGGCCACAAAGATATGATAGCTTTAGAGCTCAAGGCAGAAGAGAAACAAGGGAGGCACATGGTCATGAACAGAAAAGCTTCGAGGTCCGAAGACATGAAGACGACGAATAGAAATGCTTCGAGGACCAAAGACATGAAGACAACGAACAAAAAAGCTTTGAGGATCGAAGATATAAAGACGACGGTCAAACAAACATGAACACGAAGATAAAAGGTTTGTGGACCCAAGGCGACCTAATGACAGCCAAAGGCACAAGAAGACACGAAGACCCAAAGGACGGCGGATCTCCACGCATAAAAGGACAGATGAGATCGTGAAAGTATCAGGAGGATGTCGTCCTCCAGAGACTGACAGGATATCGTTAGGACATGCTTAATCGACTGTTCTTGTAATATCCTGATTTGCTAATCGTGTCCTCCTCTCTACATACATGTATATCCTGATTAGTAATTATGCAGTTGTAGTAGATTGGCAAGATACCAATGTAAGTTGAGCACTGTGTAGCCTTCAAGCTAATGTTCAAGAAGTCCGCTAGTAAGTGCGACAAGTTTTTTTTTTGGTTCGCAAAAGATAGAGTTTCTTTCGCGTCGACGCGTTGTGTGGTCTGTCACAACGACGCTTAAGAAATTCTTTGATAATGCAGTAGCTGTCTTGTGCAGAAGAGTTTCTTGTCTTAACATGATCGAATGCTTGATTGTTTGATAGTTGTATGTTTGTAATCAACTGGTTTTAATCTTATTCTGCACACTTATTTTACTTTGTCGAATGCATAAGTAAATTCGACATAAGTCAATAGTGTCTGTTATCACTTTGGAGGATTGTAGATCTTGTCACAGAGGGCAATAGACCCGAGGACAAAATCGAATTCCATCTGGATTTGTTTATATGAGAATCTCAACAATGGGTATCAGAGAACGAAATAATTCGGGTCTGGATACCCACTGCACCCTTATCGGCCAAGAGATTTTTCAACAGTGGTATCAGAGCCACGATAGGCTCATATCCGAGACCTGATATAGTTAAAGAGCTATCAGATCCAGGAAACAAGTATAAAAAAAAAGTAACCAGAAAGAACAGCTGAACAACACAATCTACAACAATGGCATCGATCAGCAGTATACAGTCGAAGATTTGCAAAATCCTTGACTCAGCCGGGTCGAACTTCCTAGCATGAAAAATAAAGATCTCTCTCATATTGAAGGGATAAGGGCTATGTTACATACCTATGTAACTAGCAGTACTTCAGACCCCTATTGGTCCATTTAGTGTTGGGGGCTAAATGGCAAGTTACCCTTGGATAAGGGTATGTGCCCTTGGATAAGGGCAGGCAAGTGACTGTACCTTGGTCGGAGGTATGGAGTCACGTGACTCTTGGATAAGGAGTACCCTTAAGATTAAGGATAGGTACCTTAGATTAAGGTACTAATGTCCTTGGTTAAGGGCAGGTAGGTGTCTATTCCTTGGATGGAGGTATGGAACCTAGAGAGATGTTAAAAAGTCATTGGATGACTATTTTTCTAAACCTTGGGTCTCAATCTTGAATGTCAAGAGACTCCTTCCATAACCTATGACTCTTTGAATGCCTTTCTTGTGGGAGTTGGGAACTCAACGGAACCTTTGGGAGGGCGCCCTCCTACTAGGTCCCAATGCCCAAGTTGTGCAAGTATACTTTGGTCCTAGACCACTTGGAGATTCTTTAACTCCCCTAGGCTTCCTCATTAGATGAGCATGGAACTCTATAGTGCATTGGAGGGGTCCATGGGCCATCTATATGAGGGTAGTAGGGTGCCCATTGGGAGGGGGGAGATCTCTCTTGTTTGCTTTGCTTATGCTCTAGTGTGGCTACTAGGGTGTAGAGTATTTTCTTGTGTGTAGTATGCTTAGGGTTTGGATCTTGCTTATGGTATGGGACATAAGTAGGGTTTGGATCTTGAGTATGCTATAATCTGTTGTGGTATGCTTGTGATTTGTTTATGGTTAGAAAGGGGATGCTAGATAGGTCTTGCTTGGAGCTTGGATCTAGCTATGGTTGGGAGGTGAATACTTGAGGCCAGTTTGTTATCTATCTTTGTGTTTAAAGAGGAGGGACACAGGTGGAGGAGAGATCCTTGGAGGCTTGCAAATCCTTACTTGCAGGTGGAGGCATCCTAGCTTGGAGTTGGGGAGCATCTTGAAGCTTGCAAGTTGCTTGGAGGACATTTGGAGGCTCTACTTTGGATTTGGAGGACTTCCTCACCTCTACCTATAAAAGTGGTATCAGAGCTAGACAAAGGATGGTAACCTTTCTAACCTTCTTCAAGTTCTATTAAGATCACCAACTAAAATGTTTTTGAGAAAGATTATTGGCTTTTCTAGTTGTAGGTAGCTTGTAGTTGAAGTACCCAATGAATCTAGTTCTCTTTGGAAGAGAGTAGTGATGCTTATAGAATTGTTTAGGGGTTGATTTTTTATCATGTTAGAGAAGTTTTAAAGTGGGCTTTGGATTTTTAAAAGTTCTGAAAAAGGATTTGTGGGATGGTTAGAGGAAGTCTTCCTCTACATACACAAACTTTTCTTTGCAAAACGATTGATTCTAGCTATGTGTTTTGATCAAAACTAGTGTTTTTTTTTGCATAAATGAAGTGTTTGAAGTTCTATTTCTCAGACCTGTAAATCTAAAAATTAGATCTGAAAAGTGAAGTTTTCATCCAAACTTCATTAGTTACACCTTTCTATCTCCTAGTTTTATGAAAATGGCAATGTAGGAAGGAAATGGTAGTGTAACTTTGTGCATAAAACAAGTTTTGAAGTTTTGTTTTCTGTCATCATGAAGTTATGATTTTCAGATCTGTAAATCTGAAAATCAGATCTGAAAATTGAATTTTTCATAAAGCTTCATTAGTTATCCATTTCTAAACACTAGTTTCATGGATTTGGAGATCTAGAATAGTGAGAAATGTGAGAACTTTGGTTGCTTTTGAAATGACACACGGAATTAAAATTGCAATGAGAATTTTATGTAAACATTAGCTTGGATTAGTTAATTTAAGTTTACATAAAGATTTGGTTTTCATTTTTGCTTTTGATCAAGGCAAATGTAGCTTCTTGTTGTTTTCCTCTTAAGTTTGGATTGAGCTTGCAAATAATAGGTCTGGATTGAGCTTACAAACAATAAGATTGAATGAATAGAAGTAAAGGCTTTTTATTTGCATTGGATGTAAAAATGGAAACATTTCTATCAATCTAATTTGAGCACTTGTTGTTGTATTTGCATAAAAGGGAAACACACAATCAACCCCAATGGATCAAACCAATGAAAACCCGACATTTGATCTATCAAACCCATCCAATGTGACACAAGCTCTTGAACTTTTATACCAACAAATTCAAGCCACTAATAAGAAGCTTCTTGAAACTAATCAAAGAGACCAAGACTTAGAGTCTAGGTTAGCCAATCAGAAGAAGCATGTAGTTCTACCTCCCGTAAAAGTGTTTAAGGGAGAAAAGAAAAATAGGAACTTACAAGTGGTAAATTCTTGGCTAAATGTTTGGAACAAATACTTTGCCATGAACCAATTCCATGAATGTGAAAAACTATCCACTGTTACTATGTTCCTCGAGGGAAGAGCCTTAGTATGGTGGGATGACCTAGTTGCAAAAGGCAATCAACCTTGTACATGGGAAGATTTTTGCATAGTTTTTATTGAATACTTCCTACCACTTTTAGATGACTATGAACACTTCCAAAAGTTGAGTCATCTAACCATGAATAAAGGTTTGAAACAATTTATTCAAGATTTTCATGAGTATCTGAACTCACTTTATAGTGACATTCTGCCTAAGGTACAAATGTTAATATTCATTGATGGGTTACCAAAAGATTATCAAGTGGATGTTCGTAGGAACCATCCAAAAAACCCTAGAAGATGCTATTAGGGCTGCAAAATACTTTGATGACACACCTAAGCCACCTAAGGTACTAATGTCCTTGGTTAAGGGTAGGTAGGTGTTTGTTTTGCTTATGCTCCGGTGTGGCTACTAGGGTGTAGAGTGTTTTCTTGTGTGTAGTATGCTTAGGGTCTAAATCTTGCTTATGGTATGGGACATAAGTAGGGTTTGGATCTTGAGTATGCTAGGAAGTGTTGTAGTATGCTTAGGGTTTGGATCTTGCTTATGGTATGGGACATAAGTAGGGTTTGGATCTTGAGTATGCTATAGTCTGTTGTGGTATGCTTGTGATTAGTTTATGGGTAGCAAGGGGGTGCTAGATAGATCTTGCTTGGAGCTTGGATCTAGCTATGGTTGGGTGGTGAATACTTGAGGCCAGCTTGTTATCTATCTTTGTGTTTAAAGAGTAGGGACACAGGTGGAGGAGAGATCCTTAGAGGCTTGCAGATCCTTACTTGTAGGTGGAGGCATCCTAGCTCAGAGTCGGGGAGCATCTTGAAGCTTGCAAGTTTCTTGGAGGACATTTGGAGGCTCTACCTTGGATTTGGAGGACTTCCTCACCTCTACTTGTAAATGGCTATGGCCCTGGGTAGATGGCACCGAAGAGATGCCTACAACTACTGGCAGAGAGCTACAAGAATGGAGAGAGAAGAAAGACAAGACAATAGCCATCTT
This sequence comes from Diphasiastrum complanatum, assembly GCA_029204225.1. NCBI lineage: Eukaryota > Viridiplantae > Streptophyta > Lycopodiopsida > Lycopodiales > Lycopodiaceae > Diphasiastrum > Diphasiastrum complanatum. Next base: position 62,501 of record MU832119.1, on the reverse strand, counting down.
GTCATCATCCATCGAAGATAGCCTAACGCTTGACCTTGCAACACTCTCTAATGCAAGAGAGATGTGGGATACATTGCTTACCAGATTTCAAACAAAATCACATAGCCGGATCATGCTTCTTGAAGATCAGTTGACAAATCTACGATGAGATGACAGAGACCTTACCTCTTTTATCAAAAAAATGAAGGATCTATTCCTTTCATTACACAATGTCGGAACAAAGAATGTAGTATCAACAAAGAAGCAGCTCATCTACTTGTTAAAAACTTTAGCAAGATCTTTCCAGACAACATGAACATTGCTGGATTTATCTCCTTTACTCTCCTAAATCCTATTTTAATCTGCCTCCATTCATGCTGCTGTATTTTACTTGTGTTCTCGCATAGTCTACATATCTACATGTAAAATAAGACAGGCAAAAAATATGACTCTCTACATAAATACAAGTAAATTTCCACAGACGAAAAAGGTGAAAAAGACGGCATTGTGTTTTTACACGTGATTTGTGATAGGCAAAAAAGATGACACTATCCTACAAATGCCAAAGGTGCCCTTATAGAAAAGCGAAGGTACCCTGTAAATCAGTTTTTTAGACATTTGTCAGAGTGCATTTTTCGTATTTTTATCAACGTTAATTCTAGCGAAGGCTGACATCACGGCCTCCTCACACTCATCCCATGCATTATGCAATCAAATTTGACAACGATAACAACCACCCACGATCTCCCACAGACAGCACATCCACTTTTGTACCTTTCTCATCTGCACACCTATAAAAATTATGTATATATTGAATACCAATGCGTATTCAGATAATATAACAGAACTGCATCAAAACGGCATCAGAATAGAAGAGAGAGAACGAAACATCACTGCTAATCAAAGATAGACATCGTAGATCCTTTCATGCATTGATTCTTTTCTTCCAGATGTATTGTCAGTAATAGGCTCATCACCTTTACAGATTGTGTGATTAGCTTTGTGAAGCACACGGTTATGTTTGCTATTGTTTTGTGTTCACCTACATTATTGACTTGTATATTTTGCTATACTTAATCTAATTACAGCACTGTTTGTTCTGCGTTCATATTTGTGTCAATATTGCAATGCTTTTCTACGTTTTGTCTGGCTTTCTATCTACTTAATCTAGATGTCTGCTCTTCGCGAATTATAATTAGTCTAGTTGTTCACGACAAATTATCTTTCTGATGTTTTGATGCTTAATGTTTGCCTACATAATCAGATTGAACGTGATTTCTATCACTAATGTTCTGTTTGAGACTGATAGGCATAGTCGTGCTTGAGAAAAGAATAAGATAGCTTATTTCGCTACGCACAAACAATTTCTACTTGAGTTGGTTTCTTTTTTGAGTTCGTTTCTTTTCGTGTTCATTTCTTTTTTGAGTTATCTTTCTTCACACCCGTCTTTCCAACATGGTATCAGAGCTGATTTCTGTAGCCTAATAAGCTTCCATAGTAACAAAACTCTACTAGCCAATAGAGTATTTGTCTTATTGTTCTGTAATTTAGCATCAAATTTTCATACTTAAGTCACTGTTAGTTATTTCTATCACCTAGACTAATCTTCCACATGAATTCCCAAGGGAAAGCCAATCCTATCAAGGACAAGCTTGATGGATCCAATCACCATCTGTGGAAATATAAAATGAGAACTGTGCTAATGGCTAAAGAATTGTATGCCATTGTTACAGGTGCAGAGGAGAAACCCAAAGCTGACGACGCAACAATTGCCAGATGGAAGCTGAAGGATGGTAAAGCATTCGCGCTGATCATCCTCAACATTTTGGATACTCGGATCGGCCATGTGTCCGAAGCCCAAACATCCAAAGAAGTCTGGGATATATTGAGCACATGATATGAAGTGATAGATATAGCTTCCAAACTACATCTCAAAAAAAAAATTTACTCCCTCAAGATGACGAATGGTGATTTTCTGCAGAATCACATCAACCAATTCAAGAACTTGCTGAAGCAAATGGTTGTTGTCAAATCTGTCATAGACGATCAAGACGCAGTGATACAATTGCTTACAAGTTTGCCAAGCTCATACGACAGCTGGGTGATGATCATCACGACACATCCAAAGTTGACTCTTTCAAGAGTCATTACAATGTTGTTGCAGGAAGACGCACAGAGGAACGAAGCCTCTAGTTCCTCAACTGATTCTCACGCTTTCTACACCAACAAGAGCACAACTAAGCAGAAGAAGAAAAAAGGCTCGAAGCAATCAAAGCAAGCCCAGGTACCAACACAGCAGAAAGAACAGTCGAATCTACAAACAAAGAAGAAGTGTTCTACAGATACTGCAAGAAAAACAACCATGAGATTCAAGACTGCCGGATACTACAAGAAAAGAACAACAACAAGGGACAGTCGAATTAAGTGGCCAATGCAGTTACAGAAGCTCCACAGCCCATTCAAGAAGTGGATCATGATGCCTTCATGACCAGCCATCAAGGAGCATCCAATGACAGTTCTTGGTTTTTGGATTCCGGTGCCACTCAGCATATGACTAGCCTCATTGGCTGTTTCGAGTCCTATACAACTTACAGTACCAACAAATACATTCACCTTGGTGATAATAGCACACAAGCTATTAAAGGTAAAGGTATTGTGAGATTGAGCTTTGCAAATGATCAATCTAACCTACGTTCTAAAGTCCTATATGTACCCAATTTATCTACAAATCTGCTCTCTATAAGCAGAATCACAGATCTAGGACATAAAGTAGAATTCGAATGTGATTAGTGCAAAGTAGTTAATAGGACAGACAAGATCCTAGCACTCGGAAAGAGGCATGGATATTTGTATAGATTAATTCATTGTTTTTCTGTCTCTAGTCAGGCACTCAGTACTTCTATTCAAGCATATAAACGTTTACTTTGGCATTATAGACTTGGTCACTTGAATCATGCAGCTGTACAACAAATGTCTAAACATTCTGTTGTTCTTGATCTAGACTATCCTAGTAATAAAGTCGAGATACCTGTGTATCAAGGCTGTTTAGTTGGTAAACAGACTAGGAAACCATTTAGATCAAGCCATCAGCATACTACTAGAGGATTGTTAGACGTTGTGCATTCAAACATTTGTGGCCTGATGAAGAATCCTTCTCTGAAGGATGCGAAGTATTTTATAACTTTTATTGATGAATTCTCTAAAAGGACTATGGTGTATTTTATCAAGAAGAAATCAGAAGCTTTCAATCGCTTCAAAATCTTCAAGGAGCACGCAAAAAAAGAGACTAGAAGGACGATCAAGGCCCTGGGTTTGAAGATGGTGGAGAGTACATCTCTACTTAATTTAAGGAGTACTGCCAGAGCCAAGGCATTGAGCAGCAATTTATCACTCCTTATAGTCCTCAGTCTAATGGCTTAGCCGAGAGGAAGAACCGTACTCTGGTTGAATCAGCCAAATGTATATTGGCGCATGCATCGCTGCCCAAGAGCTTTTGGGCCGAAGCTATCTCCACTGCAACTTACGTCCAGAATAGATGTCCGACCAAGCCCCTCTCAAGCAAAACACCCAATGAGGTGTGGACAGACTCTAAGCCTTGTATGAAGAACCTAAGAGTATTCAGATGCGTTGCCTACGCACAGATCCCAAAAGACATGAGAGAGAAATTCAACTTCCAAGGACTCAAGATTGGATATACTTCATCTGATAACACATACAAACTGTATGATCTCGATACCCAACAAATCTTGTACAGCTAGGATACAATATTTATCGAGGATCAGTTTGTCGACATCAAAGACAAAGATATTATTCCAGGAGAACCTTTATCACCTACCATTGACATGACTATCCGAGCTTTAGGCTCAAGCGTGTCCATTGTCGACCCACTATTTGACAACAAATCAGACGAAGACGTTGTTGCTACCCAATAACAAGTTCCAGGAGTGGTTCATCGGTCGATTCCTCCTAGAAGATCAAGCCGAGTGCACACACAGCCCACAAGGTATACTCCTGAGTCTGCATGTCTCTTGATACAGGAACCTACTGTTGGATTTACTCCTTCTACTCTCCTAAATTCCAATTTTTATCTGTCTCCATTCATGTTGCATATTTACACGCAAATTCGCACAGACGAAGAAAGGACGAATGAAACACGACACTCTGTTCTTACACAGGTTATGGTGACAAGCAAAAAGCGGACACTACCTTACTGAATGCCAAAAGTGTCCTAAAAGCTAAGGCACCCTATAAATCTTATTCTAAGGCCATTCATAAGAGTGATGCACTTTTTATCATCACCAACGTTCACTTGATGTTACACCCCTTTCCACGCTCACCCTATGCAGTTGCGCTAACAGATTGGACAACAATTGCAGCCACCCACGATCTCTTACAGATAGCACATCCACTCTGTACTTTCACATCTGCACACCTGTAATATTATGTATATATAGGATACCATCTGTGTATTCTACAGTTCTGATGAAGAAGATAAGTCTAGAACAAGTGAAGGAGATTTTATTCCTCATTACAGATATAAATAAGCTTTGTAGGGCACGCGGTTTTGTCCGCTACTGTCTTGTGCTCTACCACATTATTGACTTGTATACTTGATATACTTAATCTAATATAGTTTATTCGTTCTGCGTTTAGATCTGTGTCAATATTGTTATGCTTATTCTTCATTCTATCTGATCTTTCTAGTTGCTCTTTCTAATAATAGACAATCAACTTTTAGTCTTGTCTTTCACAAATCATTCGCGACTAATTATCAGTCGATCACAGTCTAGCTCTTCGCGAATCATTCGTGACAGATAATTTGTCTTTCAATTCGTGACAAATTATTCATCTAGCGCTTCATCCATTTAAAGTTTGGCTACATAATCTAGAATGACTGTGATTTCTATCACCAAAGTTTTGTTCATTCTGATAGGCGTAGTCATGCTTAGGGAGAGAGTCAAATAATTCATTCCGCTACGCAGGAATATTCTCTGTTCAAGTTCGTTTCTCGTTCGTTTCTTGTTCAGTTCATTTCGTGTTCGTCACTTATTCTTCCTCCCTCTCTCTCCCAACATGGTATCAGAGCTATCTTCATAGCTTGATTAGCTTCCACAGTACAAGACTCTACTAGCCGATAGAGTAATTATCTTCTTGTTCTATATTTTTCAGTACCAGATTTTTATACTTAAGTCACTGATAGTTTTTCCTATCACTTAGACTAATTCTTTCACATGGATTTCCAAGGGAAAACTAGTCTCTTCTGGACAAGCTTGATGGAGCCAATTACCATCTGTGGAAATTTAAGATGAAAACTGTACTAATGGCAAAAGAATTGTACGACGTTGTTACAGGTGCAAAAGAGAAACCCGAAGCAGATGACGCGGCAATCACCAGATGGAAGCTGAAGGATGAAAAAGCTTTCACGCTAATCATCCTCAACATCACAGATACACAGATCGGCCATGTATCCAAAGCTCAGACATTGAAAGAAGTTTGGGACATCTTGAGCATGCTATACGAAGTGCGAGATATAGTATCTCAGGAAGAAGTTCTACTCCCTCAAGATGACGAATGGTGATTCTTTGCAGAATCACATTAATCAATTCAAGAACCTGCTAAGACAGATGGCCGCTGTCAGATCTGTCATAGATGATTAAGACGCAGTAAGGCAACTGCTTACAAGCTTGCCAAGTTCTTATGACAGCTGGGTAATGATCATCACGACTCATCTAGAATTGACTCTTTCAAGAGTCATCACTATGTTGTTGCAGGAAGACATGCGAAGGAACGAAGCCTCAAGTTCCTCAGCTGATTCTCATGCCTTATACACCAACAAGAGCATGACAAAGCAGAAGAAGAAGAAAGGCCCAAAAAAATCAAAGCCAGACCAAAAACTAGCTCAACACAAGGAACAGTCAAATCAGCAGACAAAGAAAAAGCTGTTATGTAGATACTGCAAACAAAACAATCACAAAATTCAAGACTGCCGAATACTTCAAGCGAAGAACAACAACAAGGGACAGTTGAATCAAGTGGCAAATGCAGCTGTAGAAGCTCCACAGCCCATTCAAGAAGCAGATCATGATGTCTTCATGACCAACCATCAAGGAGAATCTGGCGACAGTTCTTGGTTCTTGGATTTTGGAGCCACTCAACACATGACTAGCCTGATTGGCTATTTCGAGTCCTATACGCCTTACAGCACCCAGAAATTCGTTCACCTTGGATACAATAGCACACAAGCTATTAAAGGTGAAGGCACTGTGAGATTATGCTTTGCAAACGATAAATCTAGGCTACTCTCTAAAGTCCTGTATGTACCTAAGTTATCCAAAAATCTGCTCTCAGTAAGCAGAATCACAGATCTAGGACATAGAGTAGAATTCGAATGTGATCAATGTAAAGTAGTTGATAGGACATGTAAGATCCTAGCATTCGAAAAGAGGCATAGATACTTGTATAAATTAAGTCATTTCCTTTCTACCTCTAGTCAGACTCTCAGTACTTCAATTCAATCAAATAAAGGTTTACTTTGGCGTTATAGACTTGATCATTTAAATTATGCTGTTGTACAACGAATGTCTAGACAATCTATTGTTCTTGATCTCGACTATCCTCGCAAAAAAGTTGAGCTACCTGTCTGTCAAGACTGTCTAGCTGGTAAACAGACTAGGAATCCATTTAAGTCAAACCATCAGCATGTTGCTAGAGGATTGCTAGATGTTGTACATTCAGATATTTGTGGCCCGATGAAAAATCCTTCGCTAAAAGATGCCAAGTATTTTATAACCTTGATTGATGAATTCTCCAGAAGAACTATGGTGTATTTCATAAAGAAGAAATCAGAGGCATTCAACTGCTTCAGAATCTTCAAGGAGCATGCAAAAAAGGAGACTGGAAGGACGATCAAGGCCCTAAGGTCAGACAACGTGGAGAATATATCTCTGTCGAGTTCAAGAAGTACTGCCAAAGCCAAGACATTGAGTAGCAATTCATCACTCCTTATAGTCCTCAGTCTAATGGCCTAGCTGAGAGGAAGAACCAAACTCTGATCGAATTTGCTAAGTGTATGCTAGCACCTGCATCGTTGCCCAAGAGATTCTGGGTTGAAGCTGTCTCCACTACAGCTTACATCTAGAACAGATGTTCGACCAAGGTTCTCTCAAACAAGACACCCCACGAGGTGTGGACAGGCTCTAAGCCTTCTTTGAAGAACCTAAGAGTGTTTGGGTGCATTGCCTATGCGCAAATCCCAAAGGACACAAGGAAGAAATTGGACTTCCAAGGTCTCAAAACCATCCTGATCAGATATATATCGTCTGATAACACCTATAAGTTGTACGATCCTGATGCCCAGCAAATCTTGTAGAGCCGGGATACATTCTTTATCGAGGATCAGTTCGTCGACCTCAAAGGCAAGAACATTGCTCAAGAAGAATCTTCATCACCTGCCATTGACACGACAGTTTGAGCTTCTGGCTCAAGCATCCACTTTGAGACAGCAAATCAGACAAAGATGTTGCTACTACCCAACAACAAGTCCTAGGAGCGGTTCATCAGTCAAATCCTCCCAGAAGATCAAGCCAAGTATGCACAGAGCCCACAAGGTATACTCATGAGTCTACTTGTCTTTTGATGCAGGAACCGACGACAGTCGAAGAGGCACTTAACCAACCAGACTCTGATCTCTAGAGAGAAGCTATGGATAGAGAGTATTCCTCTCTGATCAAGAATTAGACATGGTCGTTAATTGAAGCTCCTATTGGCTGCAATATTATTGATTGCAAATGGATCTTTAAGATCAAATATAATGCCAACGGAGCAATTGATCAAAGGAAGGCAAGACTGGTAGCATGAGGATTCACCCAGATCCCGAATGTCGACTACAGTGAGACTTTTAGTCCAGTTGTCAAACATTCGTCGATCCGAATGCTCCTATCTTATGTTGCAGCTGCCGACCTCGAAGTGCATCAACTTGATGTACAAACAGCCTATCTGAATGGAGTAATACAAGAAGATATCTACATGATCCAGCCCACAGGATACGTTCTGGAAGGCATGAAGAATCATGTCTGTAAACTCCACAAAGCCCTGTACGGCTTGAAACAGTCTGCCAGAGCTTGGTTTCAGAGGATTAACACATTCCTCATTGAACAAGGATTTAAACCAAGCACTGCTGATTGCAACGTCTATTCAAAGTTGGTGCAACAATCCTTTATCACCATCACCTTGTATGATACGTTGCTCTTCAGCAACAATGCCAATATGCTCAAGGATTCGAAACAGATGCTATTCTCAGAATTCAACATGACTGATCTGGACGAAGCTCACTTCTTTCTTCGAATTCAAATCCACAGAGACAGAGCAAATCGACTGATTTACATCACTCAATAAAGGTATCTTCATAATGTTCTTAATAAATACAATTTAATGAATTGTAAATTAGATCACTCACCAATGGATCCAGGCCGGCATCTATCAAAGGACCAATGTCCCCAGACCAAGCAAGAAGAAGAGCAGATGAGAGGTTATCCATATCGATCGATACTTGGATCTCTCATGTATGCAATGGTCTGTACAAGACTAGATATCTCTTTTGTTGTCAGCTCACTCAGCCAATACATGGCTAATTTTAAAATTATCCATTGGAAGGCTCTTATTCGAGTCATGAGATATATTTGAGCTACCATGGACCAGTGCTATGGAGATGTCAGCAACGACAATCTTCATCAGCTCAATGGCTATTCTAATGCAAGCTGGGGAGGAGATGTAGACCATCATAAGTCCACATATGGATTTACATTCTTCTTCAATGGCGGTCCTATTTCATGGAACAATCGTAAGCAAACCTCTATCGCACTTTCTTCTACTGAAGCAGAATATATTGTTGTTTCTTAATCTATTAAGGAAGCATTTTGGTTGAGAAATTTGCTGTCAGACATCAATCTGTATCAGTACAGCCCTACAATTCTGTTTTGTGATAACCAAAGTGCTATTGCCTTATCGGCCAACCCTAGATTCATTCTAGGAGTAAGCACATTGAAATAAGATATAACTACATCAGGGGCAAAATTCTCGACAGAGAGCTAAGCTTAACGTGCTGTAGAACACAAGACACGGTTGCAGACATTTTCACAAAAGCACTCAGTGTTAATGCACACAACTGATTTTGTGCATTACTTAGTCTGAAGATCAAGGCATTCACGGATCCAGATTAAGGGGGGGTGTTAGATTTACTCCTTCTACTATCCTAAATCCCAATTTTAATCTGCCTCCATTCATGCTGCATATTTACTAACATTGTCACGCAGTCTGCATATTTACACACAAATTCGTACAGACAAAAAAAGGACGAATGAATCGCGACACTGTTTTCTTATGAATTTTGGAAATTTTGTCACTTTAGACCACTTGCCCTTGTTTTCGCCCTTGAACTTGTCAAGATCTCTTGAAAATCCACCAAACTTGGCAAAGTTTTTGAATAGTAAGACTTTGTACAATGTTAGCATGATCATCCAACAAACAATTAAGAATAACATCTCTCCTTCCTTAATGCTCTCATCAATGCAAGCTAACTCATCACTTAAAGTCTTCACTCTCAAAACGAAAGTATTAGGACTCTCTTATTTCTTTTGTATGTTTTGAAAGATTTGTCTTTTTAGAGTAAACACTCTAGAAGTAGACTTGGATTCATAAAGCTTTTTCAAAGCTTCCCAAGCCTCTCGAGATAAATTGGACTTACCAATCTCCTTGAGTAGCTCATTGGTAACATTCATCTTGATTACGTGTAGAGTTTGCGTAGCTCTCTTGTCATACCTGAATTTCTCTTGTTGAACCAAGGGTCTATCCTCCAACCCTACATCAACTCATGCATTTCAAGAAGTGATTCCATCCTCACCTTCCATGTCGAATAGTTGGCTGAGGTAAGCTTGTCATTGCCTTCCAACATGAATCCACTCATTGTAGCCATGTGGCAATGACCTGATCTTTCTCTTTCAACCTGTTCCAATGCACAAAGCACTCTTTTGAAATACAAAAAATGTTTCCAAAAAGAAATCACAAAGATATGGAACCTCTCAATTCTCTTCTTGCACTTATTACTAGCAAATCAACACATAGAATGCAAAAATCTTGATCAACCTATGATCTACCAACAATCTAATGAATCTTTTCACTTCCTAAGATTTAAACACACTCTATTGAAGTCCAGCAACCTCACAAAATAGAGATCCAATCAAAATTAGGGTTTTGACAAAATCACAAAAATTGAATATTTCAAATTCTACATGCAATTGCCTAAAACTTCATATAGAATCTTGTAGCCTCCAATGAAGTCTTCCAAATCATAAAAAATCAGCCAATTCTAGTAAGCCAAGTGTGAAATTGAAATTTCTCAAGTTTATGAACCTAAATTGAGTTTTGATCTACATAAGATCAATTCTACATTTGCAACATTCTTGATTTTTATGTAGAAACTCTTCTAGCATGCTCTAGAGATAGAAGCTCCTCAAAATATTTGATAAATGTGATTGATCCTTTCATAACTTGCAACACAAGCTCTGACACCATGTGAGGAAATATGAGCCACTAAGATCCAAATTTATCCTCTTAATCTTTGGTATGAAAGTCAACACAATCTACACATTTGCATCATAGAAAAATTAGCATCTACTTGCCTCAGCCTCAACCATTTTAGTGCAATAGTCTGTGGCTACCAATATGTATCGATTTTTCTTATGCCTTGTAGCTAGTTTGATAGGACCCACAAAATTAGTCGCCTATTTTCTAAAGGATGCTAATTGTTGAAAATCAGAGAAAATTGAGATTAGAAGCAAAAGTGATGATGATAGTTGTGGATCGAAAATGTGGCAGTTACTAGTAAAGATCAAGTTCAAGATGAATCAGATATTACAATGCGCAAATAGAACAGAACAGTAGTGGAATGATGAACTTAGATTGATATCAGAAACATAAGTACAATGCATGAAGCTGGGCACAAAAACTATCACACTAGGAAACATAAATATCAGCATCCTTAGAGGCTTTTCCCTTAAAGTAATCATACTGAATCTTGGAGGAAGTTGATGTTGGAGCTGCCATATTGTCTGGATCATGTTTTTACATGTTTTGAGACAATTTGTAAACTTCTCTTGAGATTAAGTGAAGCATCCAAAGAGAACACTTGCATCCTTGAGCAAGTGTTTAGTCTCAAAAAGATCAAGATTGCATTTGGTTTCAAGATTAGATCCATCATGGATAAAGTCCATAGTATGTGGACTAGTCAAGCTAGTATGCTTAATCTTGAAGATCTACACTTTTGCTCATCTTATCTCTATGGTCTTTATGATATTTATGAGGCATGGAAGCCTCGGATTTCCATCTTTATGGTGCAGCCATCTTCATGCAAGTTCAACTTTCAAATCAAAGATCATCATCAAGCATGGAGGAGGCACATTGAAATAGTGGCAAATTGGTGGAGTACTCTTCAAAGATATTGGCAAGAGATTTCTACCAAAGAGATATTATCATGGATTTGGTGAGGTGCTACTATGATAGATCCTTTTGTTGGTTTTTTATTTCATATACATACAAAAGGATGCACTCAAAAAGTTTTACAAACTCCTTGATCTTACCAAGCTAGTTTTTGAGGAGTGTGAAAAATAGTCAAAAATCTATCTTGGTGATTTTAATGTTGGTGAGTACATTTCACATCTGTGGAGCATGTTCCCACATGTGTAAAATAGTTATAAAAAGTCATCTATCATCACTTTAGGGGTTTCATAAGTTTTTATTCAAGCATCTTTGTATAGAGTTGTGATAGGGCAAAAAATTGGCATAGATGGCAAATTGGTCAAATCCACATGTAATGTCTCTATTGAGCCAAAAGTAGTTTATGATGCAATCTCGAGCTAGTTAGGCTTGTAAATAGGCTTGTGACACTTGTGTTAATGTAATTGATGAGTGATCAAGTCAAAGTGTTGGCTTTGGTCAAGGGGTCCAATAGAAATTGAGAAATCCTACGTCAAAAATCAAAATTGAAATTTCATAATAACAAAAAAAACAAAAATGGTTTTAAGCGTCACAATCATAATATTTCATAGGTATTTAATTTTAGATTTCTAAAAAGTAGGTTGAAAGACAACATATTTGTAATTGCAACATATAATTACAAAATGGAAAACAAATGTAGCAGTACATGACAAAAATGTGCAACCAAATATTTTTTCTTAGATGTATATTATTATAATTAGAAAATCAAGTAGTTAATATACGAAATATTACATATGCAAAGAATCTTCAACTGATATCGAAAGGTTAAATAGTAGTAAATTACTAACAAATGTGCAAAGGAAATGATATGATTGTACATAAACATAATAACATAACAACAAAAAACTAGTCCCGAAAAAATGAAATGTGTGGATGAAATTTTTCTAACATATTGAATACAATAGTATCGAGTTTTTAATGAATCACAAGAATGAAGACAACAAGACAATGAAAGAGATTACATGCAAGCAGTATATATTATTAACTAATCCAAAAAAATTATTTCTACGTATATGTAAGCATGGTTATTTGATTAATAACAAATTCGAACATCTAAACAAATCACAAATTATTTTTATCAGCAACTAAGTAATGCATATACTAAATTACATGTACCAATAAGAAAATTCATTTTTTTTGGTACTTGATTAGTTAGATAAAAATGTAATTTTTATTTATCTATTCCTATTTCAATACAATAGATTCAAATATACAAAACCATGTAATAAAATTTAAACAGCCATGTTACTGGCTTACCACGTATACAATTCCGTACTTTTTTTATTCATGTTTAGTTATGCAGACTAACTTTCTTTTATTTATAATTGTATTATGTTATTAAGTTCGAATATATGAAACTAAGATAGAAAATGAATAAATCACGTATTTTTTGTTGGATCTTCCACCAACATATATACGCAATATTGTATGCATAAGGATTTTCCACCTCATACAAAAAATTTGTTTATATAATAGTAGATGTTTTTAATTCTAGACATACAAATTTATAACATAACATTAAATAGTCACGAATAAGTTGTGAAAAATTGCCTACATTAGCAAATCTAGCCATGAAGAATATTGTACATTTTGTCAATAATTTTTGTTAGTCACTTGAATGGCCAAATTTGAGAGACAAATAGGAATCGAACCAATACCTTCAATCACACACTCACCACCATTGGCCATGTGTATCAATTTCTTGGCTCCATCATAAGTGACCAAAGAAGTAAAGAACTCCTTGTGACTAGTTGGCAAATCTAGCTTGATCAAAAACCATGTAGTATAATGTAAATTTTGTACATAAGTGGATTCCACACGTGTGAAGCCAAGATGCCACATGGCAATCCACTCCTAATGTAGGTTAGGTCAATTCCATAGGGTTGGTCATGTCATTTTGGTAGTGATTCCTAGTTTATAGGACCTAAATTCTAGATTTAAGTGAAAATTGACCAACTAGCTATCTACCAAGCATGACTCTAGGAAATAGACTAGGGTTTTATTTTAGGGAAAAAAGGCTGAGTTAACTTCTTTATTACATGATGGAAATCCACCTAACTTCACAAAGGAAGTCAAATTGGCTATGTATTCCAAGCTCCCATAGCGAGAAGATAGATTATTTTTGGAGCTCAGTGGCAATCTCAAGCTACTCCACTACGTACATTGAGTTTTTGTGATCCAAATACAACCAAATCAAGTTCTACTTGTTTCTCAGCTTTAAGGCTGTACTACAGCCTGTGGCTCACACGTGTGGGCTCGGATTTCAATGTTCATCAATCATTTTGATTGTTAATGCTTGTTGTTTGTCAAATTGCCAATCTAGGTCAACTTTTTTGTGTCTAGTTTTTTGATAGATTGTTAAGCAAGCATCCAATCGCTCTTGTGGATCTTTTGTAGATCCATTTATGGTCCTAAAGTACAGTACTTTCACAATATTTGGGAATTTGTAATGTATGAAAATGTAGTAAATGCATCATTGTTATTTGGAAACATTGTTACAAAGCCTTTCAGAACATGATCACATATGAATTGCATGGTATTCATAATGCGATAACTTTTACAAAGTTAAGATAATAGGTTGCGAATACAAATCTGCACGAACCAAAAACACGTTAGTGTTAAGTTTTATATAAACATGGACGTGCATAGTAAGTGTAATTTAACACACACGTAGACAAATCAAGAAAGATATTAGATTTAAGTAACTATACTAACTGAAAGTCCTCTTTAGAACTTTTCCTAAATGTAATCTGTTCTATGGACATGGACGTGTATGATAAATGCAATTTAACTAACAAAATTGAAAATAAAATTTAAAGAATGTACACACTAGTAATCAAAAAGTTAAGTTTAGGAATGAAATTTACTATAACGTAGTTTATGGATATAGTTATTGACTACAATTGGCAAGGCGCAAGTGACATCTCAGAAACTTATTTTGCATGTGATTTTATTCTCATGGCATTACCTGATTGTCCATGTGTGGTATGACCACTACTAGTTTCGTAACCATATATACAAAATAAATATATAAAACTTTAGGTATAAGTAAACAAATCATAATTAATAGATTAATGTTGGAAGAGCAATAGTATTTTTTATAGCCTAGCTATGTTTTTGTATTCCTATTAATTGTAATTGACATTGTTGAAATGAAGTCATTTTTTGGATGAGATCAAGTATAAAAAAATATGATGTATTTACAAACTCAATATATGGGTAAGATTTTAACAACAATGATTGGACCTCGTCATATTTCTTTCTTTGCATGTTACATAAACGAAGACATGAAGTATAGATAGTTTAAATATCTAATAACCACCAATATTAAGTAGCATGAAGTTTATTTTTCCGTACATGTGTTATTTGGTATTTAATTGCGTAGGTTATAAAACACAAAATTTTAATGTATTTTATAACTTGAGAAGAAATATTTTGATTAAAATGATTTTAGATTTGATTTGATTAAAGTGATTATGAAGTATTTTTAGGTTGTTTGACATACATAGAGATATATATCGAATTTTGTAGTAAAATATATATGTACTATGTAATATTGATGGATCTTATATGAATGTATATACTATTACGTGTATGCGAGTGTTTTACTTTGTACAACAAAGTAAATACTACAATATTAAATCAACTAACAATTAAACACACCGTTACATGTGCACAATTTCTTAATTATACATGTACAATCAAATGAAACCTATTTTTTGTTTTTGTAGAATATAAATGGTAATAAAATATGTGAATATAAACAAGACATCCTAAGTTTTTTGTTTGGGAGAATGAGCTAATTCTCTACACTAGAGGGTTGACTTTTGTTGGTTATTAATAAAATTTTGACGAACTTGTTTGGAAATTAGGTGGGCACATGATAAAGATTAGGTGGACAGATGGTAAAGATCAAAATACGTCAAGGAAATAATATAATGCAGTTAGAAAAATGCAAAAAAAAAAGTAATAACATGTGATAATTGACCATATTGGGCTTGATACGATATTCGGTATTAAAACAAGAAAACATAATGTATTCAAACAAGCACTATAATATGTATTTGAACATGATAGTAAAAATCCTAAACTTGTAAAAGTAAATATTGTACTTGGCATAATTCTTTCTACTATGTTCGTACATCAAGTTATAATGGAGGTATTGCTAATGTACAAAGTCACACAGGTACTTAAAATTTTAGTTATCGAAATACCAGTACATAAGCTACAAATTCTTTCTACTATGTTCGTACGTCAAGTTATTATGGAGGTATTGCTAATGTACAAAGTCACGTAGGTATTTAATATTTTAGTTATTGAAATACCAGCTACAGAAGCTACAAATTCAGAGTATAATAATTATAAATGAAAAAATGGCTATCGATTTATTCATGTAATTTATGATAGAATACTATTTAACTTTGGTCAAAATAAATAACATTTTGAATGTTTGCTTGCTTTTTTATGACAACATGTGAACATTTTATGTTTAACCAGAACATATTCTAAACAAGTGCCTGTGTGTTCTGATACGAATACAATCAGTCTTTATCACAAGTATCGATTACCGTTGGGAAAAAAAACGTATAACCAATATTTCTGCAAAGCAACAAGTATTTTTGAACGTGTTTAAACTTTATATGACATTGTATTTTACATACTCATTTGTAACGCATAGTGATACGTTCAAAGTAATGGTCCTCCAAATTTCCTAAACACTCATGTTCAATTTCTAAGAACTTTTGTTGCACCATCCATTCAAATAGTATATGTTCTTCAATTGATAAATCTCGGATTTTTATGTCTAACAATATGTCTGCCCCGTTTGTGAAAAGTACATTTGGATTAAACCAAGCTTGTATTTTAGGACGACATCCATTGGGTAGCTTGCATGGAATCCATTTGATAAGAAAACCAGTATAGAATCCAGCAAGTCGAATAGCTGAATGTATACATTTTTAAACTTTATATGACATTGTATTTTACATACTCATTTGTAACGCACGGTGACACAAAGCCATACGTTCAAAGTAATGGTCCTCCAAATTTCTTAAACACTCATGTTCAATTTCTAAGAACTTTTGTTGCACCATCCATTCAAATAGTATATGTTCTTCAATTGATAAATCTCGGATTTTTATGTATAACAATACGTTTGTCATCTCCGTTAAAAGTACATTTGGATTAAACCAATCTTGTATTTTAGGATGACATCCATTGGGTAGCTTGCATTGAATCCATTTGATAAGAAAACCAATATAGAATCCGACAATTCGAATAGCTGAATCTAAACAATGTGCAGCTTTGTCAACAAAGACTTGTAAATTTAACCTTGTCTCTTTAAACGTTGTAAAAATTTTTAACGGGCCAACAAAATAACAAATTGCTATAACTCACACTGGATCGTCGTATTTGAAATATTTCCTCTAAGACTGGTTGCTGTAAAGATGGAACGATAATTTTGTGACATAACATGTAAAGTTTATGTTCAATGAATGACAATTTTCTTTTCAAAATACAAATATTGGCTTCTGGCTAAAAGAATGTTTTGGTGGTACACAACATGGACTGTCAAGGACACTACCTTTTTTGGGTACAAATGCACTCAAAAAAATGTTTATTGTTTAACATTCTAAACTGGGTCCACTAGAGATATGAAGAGAGTATGACTCTTTGTAACAAATTTGCGGTAGTGTAATTGTAATAATTGTTTAATAATTACTTCTATTATGGGACAGCAAGCCGCCGGCTTCTCTCTCTCTCTCTCTCGCTCTCTCGCAATCAGCTCGCTCTCTCTCTCCTCACGTTCGAAAGATATCCCACTCTAGCTCTGGAAGACATGATGGCAAAAGGATAAAAACTGAAAGTAAAAAGGCTCAATTGAGAGTGTATCAGAAAGTTGTGTGAAATCTTCGGGAAAGTTTGGTCACGGGAAAAATTCGCAAGAGCTTTACTAGCAAAGTGAGAAATGAAATCGAATTCAAGCCTTTTATAGACTAATTTTGAGGGTTCATTAGACAAAGTACTAGTTTGGCTCATCAGTTTTGGACAAAAATTTGTAAGCATATTCAGTATTGTAAAAATAGCTTCCAAAATTCTCGGCGAAGGTCCCTGACCAATGGGGTTGCACTTCCTTGCAGGTGTCCTTATCTTTTATAATAGATGATCGAGATCAATTTTGCGGAATGCAATAAACAAAAGACAGGAAAGAGCAAAACGACAGCAATGAACTGATAACAGAGAGCAACGATAGCAATGAACTGATCTAGCAAAAAGCAACATAGCAATGTCGTGAGAGCAAAAAGGAACTATAGCAATGAACCGATCTAGCAGAAAGCAAAATAGCAATGAACTGATAGCAGAAAGCAAGATAGCAATGTGAATTGATCATAGCAGAAAGCAATGATATGTTCACTGATAGCAAAAATCAAGGATAGCACTGAACTGATCATTTGGAGGGCAAAGCATTTATTATCCAAATTCAAATTAGATAAAGCAGGCCCATGATTGTTAACTCGTGGGACTAAGAACGTCTCCATTGCATTAACTCGTGGGACCTATCAAGCTTCAAAAAGAGAGAAATGTACTACCATAAGTATTGTATTAGAAACATAAATAATGAGTAATAAAATCCACAAAGATTAACATGCAACCAAAAGGTACTATGAAAAATGGTTGTACTTAGAATTTCAATATATTCATCTACCTACGTAATCATCAATAGAAGGTTTTTAAAGCACATGCCTAGCTCACAAACAATGACCTGCTTCGTCTCTCTTGTATTAGGACTCCGAGACGTTCCCTTACAGAATTCAATTCAGAATTCAGATTCCGAGACAATGCAGATGCACTGATTCAGAACCTGTGTTATATGTGCAGGCTTTGAAGACAACGTTGAAGAACTTACTCAATGAGCTAAAATCAGGATGAAAAAGTATCGAGGAAATCGCTCCAATTCGAATTGTTAGCCACTATGGCAGATGGTTTACTCTCGATAAGAGAACGCTTCTGGTTCTCAAATCTTCTGAAAAAGGATCCCTATCGTCAAGGAGTTAAGATCAAGAATGCACCACGCACTCATTAATCTCGGCGAGTGGCTTGTTCAGGTCCAAAGGTAATCTTCATGGGTTCTTTAAGGATTCTTTTCTGACAATGCCATCCGATCAAGCCTAGCTACAGAAAAAGGCAAATGTCCTGTTTGTGTAGCCTTTTCGTTTGCCTAAACAGCCTTATTGTTCTGATGCTTTTCTTAATGGCTGGCCTCTAACGACAGAAGTTTTACAACGCAATTTTAACAAAGTTTCTTTTGCGATTTGTACGTATGCATGTTCACTAATCCATGTGAGTACTTTTTAGTATAATTAAGGATAGATATCAAACTTTTGTCCTACCACAATATTCTCATGCTATTGAGTATTCGGACATATTTGCAATGTTTCAATTTCGTACTGACCTTTTATAGTGTTTTCCAGAGTAAGCTGAGAGCATGAGATTCTCCCATCTGAAAATGTAAGGGAGTATATTCACTTTCTATCCTACTGCTGTCATGATTTCCTTTAAAGGCCCGAGATGCCAACTGCAGTGGGAATGTTTGCTCTTTCACAAATTTTTTGAAAACGTACAAAAATTACAGGCGGTTGGTGTATACATACTTGCGCATGAAGCTTTAATATTACTGTAGAACTGTACAAGTGTAGGAATTTCCGTTTCAATCTTCTAAGTCCACTTTCAGAAAGCTAAAAAGCCATTCTGTACTTATATCTGTAGCTACAGTGCTCGGCGGGGCTGTAAAGACTCCTGCATCCTAATGATGTAGAACTACTATATGCAGTTTTGGTTCTACTTTCTAGAATGCAAAGGTATACATGGTCGCAAGTGTTGTATAAAAGTGAGAGCAATATTGACCGGATAGATGGTGTATCCTGTAATTCAAAACGTTGACTATAATAGACTTGCGAGTGATGCTGACGAAAACAACTTTTTACATTCAGCAGCTTTGCAATATGATTAAGAAAATAAATTTATTTCATGGTGAGATCAAAGTACTCTTTGGTTTTTATCATGTTAGATAAAACGGTTATGGCCATGAGCATGCGCAAATCTTTCATGTTGTGTTAGCCGTTTAGCTATACCAACACTAAACTGCAGTTCTAACTTCTAAGACAATGAGGCTAGGCCTCTGGCAGATTAGCACTTTGATCAACAATTGTCGGTTGTGTACAGAGTCCAAGCTGCGGTTGGTGTCCCTTTAAATCAGTACCTTTATCCAGTTCTAGAAGACTGAACCACAAAAAATCTGTTAAGTCCTGGTAGTTTTTTGTCACAGAGGTTATGAGTACGTTCTTTGGGGTAGGCTGCGGCACTGACCCTTGCCATGAAAGCAGCAAATATAGTGGTGTGGCAGATTATGAGGAAAATTTGAGTTCCGTCTGCGATGGTAAGCGCTAATCCTACCAGAACTTCCTTCAAGGCGTATAAGTTTTTAAGCACATCGTTCATTCACATGCATGATGCGTGTGATTGTGAACCTGTACCTAATTAATGAATCTAACTACTTTACGGTTTTCGTATACATCAATAACGCTAGTCATGGGATCCATTCACATGATTATATTGACAAGAAACAAGGACCGAGAGATGTGATCCACACAAACCAGTATGCTGTCAAAAACGTGACAAAGAACTTCTTCCTCTCATCAGAACTGGTGAGCGGATTGTGAATATGAGCTCCCGACTGGGAACTTCAGATTTCCCCTCATCTTGCTGATATTGATGAGCATGCAATCACTACCCGTATTTTCACAATCTGTTACTTTTTCTATGTTATGGGAATTGTTGTCAGATTAACAGAGTGACAGGCATTTCCTAATCTATTTGTCTGAACAGACACTGAACATCAAAGAGCTACAGCAAACATTACCTTTCTAAGAGCATATGTCAGAACAATTGATTAACTTATTTGTGAACAAGTTCCTAGCAGCCGTGAATACAGAAAAGATCAGCAAGGTTGGCTGAAATTTGATTTTGGAGCATGGCGGTAGGAATTTCACCCAAAAATTGGAACGTGGTAGAGTTTCGAACCATGTACTATGCAGCTTTCTGTTTCTCCTAAACCGCAGGTTCTCTTCTTTTCTTTCAAATCTCCCTTTGCGTAAATCACATGTATGCTTTCTGTTTCTCCTGAATCGCAGGTTCGCAATATTTTTCAAAACTGTCTTGCATACATAAATCACAGGTATGTTGCATCTGATAACATGAAAACTGTCTTTTTATAAATCACAGGTATGCTTCAGCTGATCAAGTCGGTGGCACCTACACACATTGCATGCAAAGGGGCAGCGAGGAGCTCCAAAGAACCAACAAACGTGACATACTTCAATCGTTACTCTGCAAAGAGAATCTACGACAAACCCAAAGACGTGAAAAGCTGAAAACCAAAAAGGTTTTTAAAAACTCAAAACATTACCACCTGTCAATCTCACACAAATTATGGAGACCAAAAAAATATATACGAATATTTAAAAAAAATAAATAAATAAAGAAGATCGCAAGCAGGTGAAAAGCAATCCTGAAAAATAAGCCCCTGCCTACGGCAGAGCCAACAAACGAGTAAGTGCTTGTATTTGTTTCAGGAAAATTTTACCAACAAAAAGCAAACAGTGCAAAATAATTCAAATTTCACTATTGCTAATATACCAAGCAAAAACAATCTTATATAACGTCAAGTCTCAAGTCTAGGGAAGCAGTCCAAGATAGTAATGTAAATATACCACGAAGTGCATGACAAATTGCATACTATGTTAAGTACAAACAAACAGTATCTATCTAGCATTTACGTGAAACGCATAACATCATTAATCCATGTTTTAGGAATAAAAATTGCAACGTGTTAAAAACCGTACTTAGTCCATCAATAGAAAATATCATTGTGTGTGCGCGCGCGCGTGCTTGTGTGTGTGTGTGTGTGTGTGTGTGTGTGTGTGTGTGTGAGAGAGAGAGAGAGAGAGAGAGAGAGAGAGAGGTATTAGATGTCATTCTCCTTGTCCTCCACATCATCCAGCACAAAGCTTAAATTAGGTTTATACCCTGCCTTCTTCATCAACCCCATCAATCTATCCAGTTCAGCCTGAATCTCCTTGCTTTGTGGATGAGTTGCATCACCTACAACAAAGGCAGACAGATGGTTATCAACATCGATCCAGCTGCACCCAGGCATTTTTTTCACACCTGCCTCCTTCATTTGATCTCTGATCTTTGCTAATTCATCCTTCCTACCAGCAGCTGCATAGATGTTTGATAGCAGCAAATAAGGTGCAGCATTTTTTGGTTCCAACTTCACGACACGTTCAAAGGCACGTCTTCCTATCTCCACATGGGCATGGGTTCTAGCTGCACCAAGCAAAGTCATCCAAACCACACTATCAGGCTGAATTGGCATTTTGTTGATAAAAAGCTCAGCATCGGCCAAGCACCCTGCACGCCCTAGAAGATCAACCATACATGCATAGTGTTCCCCGGTTGGTGTAACACCATTTTTACACATGGAATCAAAGACATAACGACCTTGATCTACAAGGCCAGAATGGACACATGCAGAGAGAACACTAATATATGTGACCTCGTCAGGTTTTGTGCCTTCCCTCTGCATTTGCTCAAACAGAGCGAGGGCTTCCTGGGCAAGCCCATTCTGTGCATATCCCGCAATCATCGCAGTCCATGAAACCACATCTCGTTCACTCATGTTGTCTAACAGTGCACGGGCATCCTCTGTGCACCCGCATTTTGCATACATGTCAACAAGGGTGTTGCCTACAGTCACATCCGACTGAAAGCCTCTTTTTATGATCTCGGAGTGGAGCTGTTTGCCCTGTTTCAGGGCTGCTAGGCTGGCACATGCTTTTAGGAGAAGAACGAACGTGACATTATCTGGCTGCACGCCTTCCTGTTTCATTTGCTCAAACAAAGCAAGTGCCTCCTTGCCAAGGTCATTCTGTGCATATCCCGCAATCATCGCATTCCATGAAACCACATGTCGCTCACTCATGTTGTTGAACAGCTCCCGGGCGTCCTCTGTGCAACCGCATTTTGCATACATGTCAACAAGGGTGCTGCCTACAACCACATCCGACTGAAAGCCTCTTTTTAAGATCTCGGAGTGGAGCTGTTTGCCCTGTTCCAGGGCTGCTAGGCTGGCACATGCTTTTAGGAGAAGAACAAACGTGACATTGTCTGGCTGCACGCCTTCCTGTTTCATTTGCTCATACAGAGCAAGGGCATCCTTGCCAAGCCCATTTTGTGCATATCCTGCAATCATCGCAGTCCATGAAACCACATCTCGTTCACTCATGCTGTCAAACAGCTCGCGGGCGTCTTCTGTGCACCCGCATTTTCCATACATGTCAACAAGGGTTCTGCCTACAACCACATCTGACTGAAAGCCTCTTTTTATGATCTCCGAGTGGAGCTGTTTGCCCTGTTCCAGGGCTGCTAGGCTGGCACATGCTTTTAGGAGAAGAACGAAGGTGACAATGTCTGGCTGCACACCTTCCTGTTTCATTTGCTCATACAGAGCAAGGGCATCCTTGCCAAGCCCATTCTGTGCATATCCCGCAATCATCGCATTCCATGAAACCACATTTCGTTCACTCATGTTGTCGAACAGCTCACGGGCGTCCTCCGTGCAGCCGCATTTTGCATACATGTCAACAAGGGTGCTGCCTACAACCACATCCGACTGAAAGTCTCTTTTTATGATTTCGGAGTGCAGCTGTTTGCCTTGTTCCAGGGCTGCTAGGCTGGCACATGCTTTTAGGAGAAGAACGAACGTGACATGGTCTGGCTGCACGCCTTCCTGTTTCATTTGCTCAAACAGAGCAAGGGCCTCCTTGCCAAGCCCATTCTGTGCATATCCCGCCATCATCACATTCCATGAAACCACATTTCGTTCACTCATGTTGTTGAACAGCTCGCGGGCGTCTCCTGTGCAGCCACATTTTGCATACATGTCAACAAGGGTGCTGCCTACAACCACATCCGACTGAAAGCCTCTTTTTATGATCTCGGAGTGGAGCATTTTGCCCTGTTCCAGGGCTGCTAGGCTGGCACATGCTTTTAAGAGAAGAACGAACGTGACATTGTTTGGCTGCATGCCTTCCTGTTTCATTTGCTCATACAGAGCAAGGGCCTCCTTACCAAGCCCATTCTGTGCATATCCCGCAATCATCGCAGTCCATGAAACCACATCTCGTTCACTCATGTTGTCGAACAGTTCACGGGCGTCCTCTGTGCACCCGCATTTTGCATACATGTTAACAAGGGTGCTTCCTACAATCACATCCGACTGAAAGCCTCTTTTTATGATGTCGGAGTGGAGCTCTCTGCCCTGTTCCAGAGCTGCTAGCCTGGCACATGCTTTAAGGAGGAGAACGAACAGAACCTTGTCTGGTGCTAAGCCTGTCTCTTGCATTTGCTGAAATAAATTAATAGCCTCCTCAACTTCTCCGCTATCAGCATATGCTGAGATGATAGCAGTCCACGAATACACATTGTGTTGAGGCATGTTGCTGAATACTTTGTGTGCCTGTAGCACACTACCGCACTTGGAGTACATGTGAACGAGGGTGTTTGCTAAGAAAATATTTGAATCAAGTACACTTTGGACTATAAGGGCATGCACTTTCTTGCCCTCCTCCAGGGCCTTCCTTCTGGAACACCCCTTCAAAAGGCAAACATAGGCGTGAATTGGAGGTTTAGTAGTTTGCTGGACGATAAGCTCCAATATATGTAGGGCCTCTTTCAAGCGTCCCTCCTCACAGAGTCTGCTCAGCTTATCACCATTGCAAAAGGAGTAGGGCACCCTGCATGATTCATATAATGATGATAAAGAAATTAGAACAGCTGAAAAAAATATGAAATATAAAAAACTCTTTTTAAAGTGTCAATTTTGAAAGATCAAGAGAAAGGAGGACATGTGGTAGTGTCACACCCGGACCTAGAGCTGCACATACCACACCGAGATTAAAACCGTACCGTGATCTCAATCCATCACCAGATTGTATATGACCCAATGTCATAGAAGCCATCTTTTCTTTTACCCAGGAGGGATTCAGCCAACCATCAACCCATAGGCCCTCAAGCGTCCTCTTATGTTTAAAGTCCGGGTACTTTGGACTTTTCTGCATAACATTATACAGATCACAGTCAAAGCCTCAACTTAAGGAAAACGAGTACACTAACCAATCAGACCCATAATATCATAGCAACAATAAAATTCAAGCGAGAGGTGATTAGCCAAAAGCAAGTGCAGCTTGAAATGAGGCGCACCTTAGTCAATCTATTGTCCCACCACTGCGATGGATCTGAGAAAAACTCCTGCCAGAGCTGCTCCATTCTAACTAGTCTGCCTGCATGCCCTAAGGGTGAACCAGAATGCATCAGAAACATGATTAAGGATTGTCGATGTGGCTTTAAGCATCTCTGCAAATTCATCCCCCACCTCAACGACGGAGTGCTGGCGAGTTAAAGTATGACTGAAACAATAAGCGTACCCGAGCCCCGAGGTGTTGAAGAAGCGGATGGCTTCTGTTGTTGAAATTGTAGCATGACAGGTAGCCTGGCACGAACACAATGAGGATTGAACCGATTATTGATCCACAGTGCCTCCTTTCTGGTGACGTCCATCCGAGGACAACCTCTAGAAGGAGGAATAAGAGCAGTAGTACAAGTGAGCGAAGCAGAAGAAGATGATGATGAGGCGAGGGCGTATTCATTTGTGGGTCTGATGATGATGAGGCGAGGGGGGCACAAGAGGAGTAGAGATCGATAAGGAGGAGGAGGGAGAGAAGAACGATCACCAGAGAGGAACAAGAAGAAGAGACTGCCATGATGACGATCATCGTTGGGGTTGAAACAAAGGCCTAGTTCTACTCCTCCTCCTCGTCCTTTGAACGTTGTTGCTGTCATTGCCATGGCTGGCGTGTGTGCGTGCTGCTGCTCCTCTCCTTAAGCTCGCACATCAAATGCAGTGCTGCTCCGAGTCCGAGCTCTCCTTCCTCCCTCCGTTCCATCAACGATCTCCTATCCCATGAATCCTTTTCACATCATCTCATCCCATCGCATCCCATCCCATTAATCCTTTTCATCGTATCCTCCCTCCCTGTGCGTGTCTCATATCATTAATACTTTCACACCACGTAATCCATACTCTCACACCAAGTAACCCATACTCTCGCATATTATGCCCATTTTCAAATAAATTAAAAAGCAAAAAATGCATGCATTTTTTTTAAAGGCAGATTTTGCTTTTTTTCTTTTTGCCTGTCTATGCCCGTCCGTACGGATTTCGTACAACTGCCATGTGGCACATTTGTGTTGGTCAGTCAAAGTCAAACCTGCTTATTATGCTTCGTAATGTGCTTCTGAAAAAATTTTAGGTATTCAATATGCAATGGAAGGAGCCGGGCAAAGGCTATTTTGCCCGGTTCAGCTTTTCAAAAAAAAATTACGCTCGACCCCTCCGGGCCTCGCCCAAATTTTTTTGGAAATACTTACCGGGCAAAATGGCTTCTGCCCGGCTCCTTCCATACTACGAATTAACCAGTGTCACCCATTTTTGCCCATTTTGCAAAGGCAATAGTATGTGTTAATGTTTTTATGTGTTAATGTATTTCAATGGAATTTGGGATAAAGTTTGAGATAAAGTTAACCTTAAAGGCTAAATTGTGTGTGTTCCTATCACTTAAAGTATGTACCTTGGTGGAGGGATAAAATAACATGCATGCATGGTGGAGGGTTGAAATGGAGTGCATGTGTAAAAAGTGTCGACGTCGAGGCATACACAAACAAAAGAGAGGAAGGTGGTGTGGTGTGGAGCGTACACCAATCTAGACTCTGATAGGTTGGCCTC
This sequence comes from Diphasiastrum complanatum, assembly GCA_029204225.1. Taxonomy (NCBI): domain Eukaryota; kingdom Viridiplantae; phylum Streptophyta; class Lycopodiopsida; order Lycopodiales; family Lycopodiaceae; genus Diphasiastrum; species Diphasiastrum complanatum. The sequence goes on along the minus strand of MU832119.1, from coordinate 36,067 downwards.
TTTGGAGTATGAGTCCAACAGCAATGGCAATCATCGCAACAAAACCACCAACGAAGTCACCTTTGTCCCTCACAACCAGTGTGGATCGAACATCGCAGAAATGTTTTGCAGCTTTGCTTTTATGTTTGCAAAAGAGCGGCAGGGAGGGGACAATAGTCCATGTTTGTGGACAAGCATCAGATGCGAAGATTTTGACAATGTAATAGCGCTGGATCTATCAAACATGTAGCTTTCGAGAAATGTTTTAGGAGCAATTAGTCGATTGACAAATTAGGTGAATATCACTATGGAGTAGATCAATTTACTAGAAGTTTTGCCGTAGGAAATCATGCATATTATGTAGAACACCTCAATAGACAAATCTCGGTTCTACCAACAAAGTGCACAGTCTAATTGACAAAGGCTGAGAAACTCGAACTCGAAACATTTTTTATTCTTTTTCAAACTCGAATTTATCGCGAAACTCGAAATTGTCGCAAAACTCGAAACTCGAAACTGTCGCGAACAATAAATTGTCGCGAACAAAAACCTTTCGAGTCTGGAAAGAGAACGTTGTTGAATATCAACCTTCTTAATGGTTAGATCGACTGTTACAGAAGGAAGAAGGCCAAAAGACCTATCCTGTGACAATATAGATACATGTACACTTACTCATTAAAGACCAACAAGGTAGCAAGAGATGTATACAGAAGAATCAGAATTAGAATTATAATAATTATTCTCAACAAATGATTTTATCAGTTGTTTCTGATTATCTAAAATTGTCTATCACACTCACGCATATATCTCCTATATCTGCATGCTTTATTCAATCAAAGTAGAAACTGCTCTATTAGTACATAGACCATAATCAGATACGATTGAAGACACTGATATTAGTTTGATTTATTCAAACTTTCGTGTTCTTTGAAGGAGAATTCCTAGTATTTTTCCTACAGTGGTATCAGAACACCTCACATCTATCAACAGTCATATCTGGAGCTTATTCGGAAGACTAGAAGATGTCTTCAATCAGCAGCATTCAGTCTAAGATCAGTACGATCTTGGATACAGAAAGTTCGAATTATTTAATCTAGAAGTTAAAGACTGCACTCATGCTGAAGGGCGAAGGTCTTTGGCAATGGGTAGAACCAACAGAAGAGAAGCCAATTACTCCTGGCAAAGAACTTCGTGAATGGAGGGAGAAAACTGACAAAGCTATAGCAATTATTGCGTCTTCAGTGGATGACAACATAATGCTAGATCTTTCATGAACTTCGAATGTGAAAGAATTGTGGGAAGAATTGCAAACCAAGAATGAGACTCAATCTCGTAATCAAATCATGTTCTTGGAAGACCAATTGACTTACCTACAATGGGACGACAAAGATCTGACCACTTTCGTACGAAAGAGGCACTGAAAATGCAATCTCAAAGGAAAAATAGCTTAGCTATTTTCTTCGAGCCCTACCCAGGCCATTCCACACAACTCAAATTTTACTGGTGAAAGATTTGTCTATCATACACTTCAAAAGGCGATAGATGGAGTCAAAGAGGAAGTAGAAGCTCGCGATGTTAGAAATCAATGATAAACTTCATTGTTAAACTTCTTATTTATTGTGTCGATGTATTTTATTATTGACAGCTATTATCAACTGTAACTAGCCATAGGCTAGTCTAGTAGTCTACTCCTAAAATTTCTCTCTCTCTCTCTCTCTCTCTCTCTCTCTCTCTCTCTCTCTCTCTCTCTCTCTCTCTCTCTCTCTCTCTCTCTCTCTCTCTCTCTCTCTCTCTCTCTCTCTCTCTCTCTCTCTCTCTCTCTCTCAGGGTTCAGAGTTTATGTGTACATTTTATATTCAGTATGAAGTTAGTGTGATTGAGTGATATTGTGTGTTCTTCTTCCACCTCCCTACTTGGTGATTGCTTATGGTGAATGTTTGATGTTGCATATTTGATTATTGACATGGTATCAGAGCTACGATAGTCCTGCATGCCTGATCAGTGGATACAGCTTGTCACAGGCTCTGCAACAAAGTGAGAAAGTCCTTCACAAGACTTCCTTCTTGAAGTTAGGTGATTTCCAGCATGTAATAAGGAAGTTAACTCACCCTTCTTGCCCTAAAACGAAACCCTAGTCTAGATCCTAGAGTTATGCTTGGTAGGTAGCTAGTTGGTCAAATTTTCACCTTAAACTTAGGTGTAGGTCCTATAAAGTAGGGATGACCACCAAATAGACATGACAAACTCTCTTGACTTGACCTAACCTACATTAGGATGGGTTTTCCATGTGGCATCATGGCCTCACATGTGTGAGACCCACTTGTGTACACAATTTACACTATTCTACATGGTTTTTGATCAAGCTAGATTTGCCAATTTTTGGCAATTCTTTACAACAAGTACAAAGCACGGTTGGTTGCGAGAGAATTTGAGTAGCAGGAAGGCTTTGATTTTGAGGAAACCTTTGCACTCATAGCTAAGACTAGAGCTGGAAAGTTGCCTCGATCTGTATAGGTGGAACTGCGAACTCGGCAAGGAGAATCTCATGTGGAACAGAAGGCTTCGCTCGAATCAACCAGGCTAGCATGGTGGTCTGTAGTCGTGAAAGACTGGCCCAGTGTGAAGAGGGGAGACCTGTACACCATGCCTCTGCCGCATATAGAGCCGTGGGGGTGACAATGGTATCAAAAAGGTGACACTTACTACGAGCATCCTGGATGGACTTCCGGAAACAGAATCGCTCTAGCTGAACAAGGGAGGCATGTCCCTTCCCTGGTCGAGTGGTAGCAGCCTGTCTCATGCTAAAAGTAGGACCTGAGAAAAGGATCCCCAGGTATGTGTAGGAAGGGACCACCTCTAGGAGCTGTCCACCCAAAGTAAGCTCCTGTCGCTGCATGAATACTCGAGAAGTGTTGAAGACCATAACCTTGGTCTTCCCAATGTTCACCCCTAGGCCCCATCTGGTGCAAAACTCATGTAAGCAATCCAACTGTCGCTGTGGACCCTCTCTAGTCGGTGTGTAATGACTCTCTCCAACTCATCAATATATAAGCCAAAGAGGACTGGTGAGAGGGAACAACCTTGCTTCACCCCAATAGTGCTCCAAATGTGATCGGATATGCCACTGCTATGCCGGAAACATCCAAGGACACACTCATAAAGTGCCATCACAACAAGAACGATGTCAGTGGAGAAGCCTAGGTCTCGGAGTCTTTGGATGAGCAATGAGCGAGGGACAGAATCAAAGGCTTTCCTGAAGTCCACAAAACAACAGTAAACCCTCTCTCTCCTGTGCTTAGCCTCCTCAATCACGGCCCGCAACGTGAAGATGTGATCTGCAGTAGAGTAATGGGCTCGAAAACCTGCCTGACCCATAGCATGTAGTCTCCTAGTCTCCGCCTCTGAGCTCACAACAGACTGAAGTATAGTACCATATAGCTTTGCTAGGACATGCCCAATCATGATGGTGCGGTAGTTACTCGGAATCATGGGGTCACCATTCTTATGGATGGGGTGGATGATGATAGTGCACCAAGATGATGGGAAACCAGAAACAACTGCGGAATTAAGACGGGTGGCTGTGGTGGGAGCGAGTAAGTCAGAGGCATGGGGAGTTTAGACTCAAGGTCTTCAATATCTCTGGCCTTGTGAGACTTCATCTTCTTAATGGCTGGAAGTACCATGTCAGATCTGAAGAAGGAGAACTCAGATGGTTGTGGAGATATGGAGATAGGTGAGTCGGTAGGGACGGTATACAGGCTAGCAGCATAATCAGTCCAAATGCGGAGGTCCTCCAGGAGGGGTGGTGGAGATCAAGGAATGAACTCACGCCAAAAAGCGCCCGAAGAAGAACTGAACAGAAGGTCAATAAGACATTTCCCTTCAGAATCATCATAGGAACGTTTCTTACGGCAGAGAACACGCTGGTAGGAGCGTCGGGAAGATCGAAGCAGATGTGGAGCATGGTTACGTGAATAGGTTACTGTCTGATGAAGAGAGCGGCACTCGGTATCGTACCATGGGGGATGCAACGGTCGAGGTGTTCGTAGAGTCTTTTTGGGATGGGGTTTTGTAGGGAGGGTTAGTGATGCAGCTGTGTGGAGAGAGGTAGTGAGAAATGCAGCCTGGGTGTCGACTGGACTGTCATGAGGAAAGGAGTGTAAAAGTGAAGCCAGGGACTGCCTGGACAATGGGATCAAATGTGTACGTGAGTGCTCGAGTAAGCATGGGCAGTGTAGAAGAATGAGTGGGTGGAAGGTGGCCAATATCGAAGGAGAGAAATGAGTGATCAGAAAGGGTGGTAGGGGAAACGTGGAAGTCAGAGACTATGGGTACAAAGGATGGTGACCCCATGAAGTAGTCAATGATGACATGTATAAATCTTGGAGAGACAAAACGGCTGGAAGAAATCTTTCTTGGTGTATTTTGCAGGTTTTGGAGCTCACAGTTATTATTGGGGAATGAAGACACAGTCTGGAGGCATCGGAAAGGCCAGGGCAGCATCAGACAGATTGAAAATCTGTTGAGTGAGAAAAGTTTTACAATATTTTTTTTAGTCTTTGTGAAAAGTGTCATTTGTTAGAGAGTTGTGCCAAGAAATCTCTCATTTGTTTGTTTGGGGTACCACAAATCACACCAGACAATGTCTAGTATTGCCATTCAGAGCTTTGAGGCTTCATACCTATCACATTACTGATATCTGTTTGTTTGGACGATCAATCGTTTCGAAATCTTTGCAAAGAGAAGGCGGTGTAGCCGCCGCGCCGAAGTAGGGAATCTAGAATATTCTCTCTGAAATTTCTTATATTCAATAATTTGTAGAGACAAATTGCTCCTAAATAATTAAGACTTTTCCAGCTTCCAACCCAGATAGACTTTGATGATATAGAATTATCAATGATCAATAATCTTTTAGGATATTGTATGAATTTCCTTTGCGGATGATGTTGGCTTACATTTCAAGCAAAAATTATATGAAGATAAATGATCTTTTCTATTAATCTAACTTCTACATGAAGAGTGAAAACATGCACATTTTTCAAGGGAATAGGCAGCACAGGCTTCCAATTTGGATCTGCATATTCTCTAATAATTCATGTATTCCTAGTAGCATATTTTGTCATTTTTATGCAGCACAAACAAGGGTGTTTAGGTGTAACACCATGAGAGACATTATACATGCATTTCAATGTTTTCAAATCACCTGCTAAGTGCCATTCAACATTGAAGTCTCCAACTCTTGGACCATTGAGAAATCATCCATCCATGTGGTCCTTGATGAATGTCCTTGAGAATATCCATGATAATATATCATGATCCTCCTTCGGCACCTGTCCAAAGAACTAATCAAACTTAGTTTATGAATCTAATGTAATAATGAAGCTAGTTACCTGAAATGCTACCAACCACCATATATGATTTTTGGACTGGACACTGAATTTGAAATCTTCTTGGTCCACTATTTGTGATAGTGCACCATTCATGAGAGTTATACTAACCCTTTTCATCTTCTGCCCTTTCACAATTTTTGACTCATCTAACTTAAGTACTATGATTATTTTTCCATTCACCTTTTCAAAGGTTATATCATAGAATGTGACGATGTATCTCAACAAGTAATTTAGATCAACAAATAAGTTGTTCGATGAACTATAGGACATTGATCTTCCATCAGTATCATACACCTCCTCAATATGAAATGGAGTACTAGGGAGGAAAAATGCGAAAATATCATATTTGAAAAGGGCATGAGTTTGAGAGGGGTGGAGGGTGTGGGGAGTCAACCACAACATTTGGCGATATGCCCTCAGCTCAGTGTAGTGTGAGAATTTGTCAACTAGTTTGCTATTTTGGACATGTTTGTGTATTTGGCAATTGAGACCAATTTTTATATTAGACTTAGAGTTTTGATTACAAAAGGTAAAAGTCAAGGGAAGTTAATCAAACTAGATGCTTGTATTATTGCTAACCAAGCTGGATGTGTGGCAAGTGAGCAAATATCCATGCAAGACATTTGGCATAAGAGGATGGGGCATCTCAACTTTAAAGCTAGATCTGTGATTCTGCTTACAGAGAGCAGATTCATAGATAACTTTGGTACATACAGGACTTTTGAGAGTAGCTTAGACTGATCATTTGCAAAGCATAATCTTACAGTGCCTTCACCTTTAATAGCTTGTGTGCTATTGTCGCCAAGGTGAACGAATTTCTTAGTACTGTGAGGTGTATAGGACTCGAAATAGCCAATGAGGCTAGTCATGTGTTGAGTGGCTCTGGAATCCAGGAACCAAGAACTGTCGCCAGATGCTCCTTGATGGTTGGTCATGGAGGCATTATGATCTGTTTCTTGAATAGACTGTGGAGCTTCTGCAGCTGCATTCACCACTTGATTCGACTGCCCTTTGCTGTTGTTCTTCGCTTGAAGTATGCGGCAGTCTTGTATTTCGTGGTTGTTTCGTTTGCAGTATTTGCAGAACGGCTTCTTCTTTGTCTGCGCATTCGACTTTTCCTTGTGCTGAGCTGGTTTTTGGTCTGGCTTTGATTGCTTTGGGCCTTTCTTCTTTTTCTGCTTTGTCGTGCTCTTGTTGGTGTACAAGGCGTGAGAATCAGCTGAGGAACTCGAGGCTTCGTTCCTTAGCGTGTCTTCCTACAACAACATAGTAATGACTCTCGAAAGAGTCAATTCTGGATGAGTCGTGATGATCATCACCCAGCTGTCGTAAGAACTTGGCAAGCTTGTAAGTAGTTGCATCACTACGTCTTAATCATCTATGACAGATCCGACAACGGCCATTTGTCTTAGCAGGTTCTTGAATTGATTAATGTAATTCTACAGAGAATCACCATTCGTCATCTTGAGGGAGTAGAATTTCTTCCTGAGATGTAGCTTGGAAGCTATATCTCGCACTTCGTATAGTGTACTCAAGATGTCCCAGACTTCTTTCGATGTCTCAGCCTTGGATACATGGCCGACCTGTGTATCTGTGATGTTGAGGATGATTAGCGCGAAAGCTTTTCCATCCTTCAGCTTCCATTTGGCGATTGTCGCGTCGTCTGCTTCGGGTTTCCCTTCTGCACCTGTAACAATGTCGTACAACTCTTTTGCCATTAGTACAGTTTTCATCTTAAATTTCCACATATGGTAATTGGCTCCATCAAGCTTGTCCATGATGGGACTGGATTTCCCTTGGGAATCCATGTGGAAGAATTAGTCTAAGTGATAGGAGAAACTATCAGTGACTTAAGTATGAAAATCTGATATTTACCGAACAAGAAAACAATTACTCTATCAGCTAGTAGAGTCTTGTACTGTGGAAGCTTATCAAGCTATGAAAATGGCTCTGATACCATGTTGGAGAGAGAGGGGAAGAATAAATGATGAACACGAATGAGAAACGAACTCGAACAATAAGCGAACGAGAAACGAACTCGAACAGAAAATGTTCGTGCGCAACGGAATGAACTATATGTCTCTCCGTAAGCATGACTACACCTATCAAGATGACAGAACTTTAGTGATAAAATCATGGTCATTCTAGATTATGTAGCCAAACATCAATAGATGAAGCGCCAAAAGAATAATTTGTCGCGAATAGTAAGACAAATTATATGTTGCGAATGATTCGTGAAGAGCTAGATTGTGCTCGACTGATAATTAGTTGCGAATGATTCGCGAAAAGACAAAACTAAATGTTAATCGTCTATTACCAGTAAGAACAACTAGAAAGATCAGACAAAATGAAAGATGAGCATAGCAATATTAATATAGATCTGAACGCAGAACAATGAACTGTATCAGATCAAGTATATCATGTATACATGTCAATAATGCGGTAGAGCAAAATACAGTAGCGGATGAAACCGTGTGCCCTACATAGCTTATTTCAATCTGTATAAAGGAATTAAACCTTAATTTTGACAAAATGAAGAATCAATGCTCAGGGCATCTACTTCGTTTATGTCATCTTCTTCTGCTCTCTTCATCATCTTTTACACGAATGGTGTCCAGTATATATATGTTACATAATATTACAGGTGTGCAGATGTGAAAGTACAGAGTGGATGTGATGTTTGTAGGAGATCGTGGGTGGCTGCAATCGTTGTCCAATCCATTAGCGCAACTGCATGGGGTGAGCGTGAAAAGGGTGCGATGTCAGCAAGTGCTGAAGTGAACGTTAAACTATGTAGAAACACAATGTCGCGATTCTTTCGCCTTTTCTTCGTCTGTGCGAATTTGCATGTAAATATGCAGACTGCGTGACAACATTAGTAAATATGCAGCATGAATGGAGGCAGATTAAAATGGGATTTAGGAGAGCTAGAGGGAATAAATCCAACAATATCATCTTGAGTGGTGAAAACATTCAAGATGTTGATGATATCAAGAGTGCTCTCAACAAGGAGTTTGAAGTGCATGATCTTGGTCATTTGCATTACATTTTAGGAATAGAAGTGATTAGATCTTCTCAATCTACTTTCATTTGTCAAGAGAAATATACTAATTCTAGGTTAAGGGATTTCATATGGTAGATGCAAAGTCTTGTGATACACCTATGGAGTCAAATGTAAAGCTAACTATAAGAGGTAATGAAAGATCCTTCAAGGACATTACTCTTTATAGGAAGCTAGTTGGTTCGCTTATATATCTAACCATCACAAGACCAGTTCTAAGCTATTGTGTTGGTAGATTAAGCCAATTTATGCAAGATCCTAGTGAGGAGCACTAGAAGCTAGGAAAAAGAGTTTTGAGATCAAATGGATAGGAAATCCGTAAGTTCTTATTCTATTTTCGTAGGCAATGGAGCTATATCATGGATGTCGAGAAAACAAGCCACTATTTCATTGTCATCTAGTGAGGCCGAGTACAAAGCACCTACTCATTGCACAAAATAGATGGTACGGATCAAGAGGATGATCAAGAATCTTCACTTGCTAGATTTTTTAGAGAGCCCAATCATCTTTTGTGACAACCTATCAGCCCAAAAGTTGGCAAGCAATCCTTTATTTCATGCTAGGAGCAAGCATATTGAGGTGGTATATCACTTTGTGAGGGAGCAAGTCATGGCAAAGGAGGTGGAGCTTCAGCATGTGCCTTCAAAGGAATGCATAGCTGATATCTTCACCAAAGCATTGGGAAATCATAGGACTTCATTTGGAGTATTCTCAAAGTCTTTGCTAAAACTAGTTGAAGAGGGAGTGTGAGAATTTGTCAACTAGTTTGCTATTTTGAACATATTTGTTTATTTGGCAATTGAGACCACTTTTATATTAGACTTAGAGTTTGACTTTCCAAAGTTGTATTAGTCTAAAAGCATTTAAATTATCACTTTTAGAAAGTGAGGGAAATAGTAGGAGGTCGAGTTTAATAGATTCAAATTTGAATGTTGGAGACATTGAATCTAGTCCACATTAATAGTAGGATTTTTGTTATGGAGGGAAACCAAGCTCATTAATAATGCATGGACCTGCTATAAAAGGATGCAAACTCGTGGGAGAAAGGACTATTCTCTCTCTCATCTCATTTCATGCTTATACACGAGTTATCTTGGGTTGATCTATCCATTGGTGTACTATTCTTATACCACGTATATGCTAAGTAATGAATATTTTCTCAAATAGGGCAATTTATAGTTGGAAATGAAGACATGTGCTGGACAAATATATATTATGAAGAGGCCTATATCATATTTTGGGATATAAATGCTAGGGACTTGACTTCTATTAAAGGACAAGACCTCCAGAACTGAAACGATGTCTGGAACACAAAGCGATAAGATTCGTATCATCACTTTAAACTAGAGTAAATTAAACTCTTGGTGAGAGTTACCTTCAATCTTGTAACCTATTTATTAACTAGAGTTAGTAGATGGAACAACGCACCAGGAATTTCAAGAGGTGTGTTTGCCCGCTCCATAGGTAAGATAAATGATGATACGCTTCATTCTCACACCGCCGAGAGAAAGAGAGATTTCATGTATTGTGAGATTCGCACTGTTGGGTGTGAGTGATTTCGAATCTAATAGGAATCTCGTATGCATTACTTAAATCATTCTTTGGTCAGACCGTACAATAATTCACAACTGTCATTTGCTGTGTTTAAGTAAAGTTGATCTAAAAAATTGTCTGTAAAAGAACTTACCGGTCTGTGCAAATACTTTGTGTTTGTTGGCACCCGAGTAAAGTATCCCTTGGTGTAGTTTTCCACAGTCACTGATAAAGATGTATGTATGCATGTGAAATGTTAGTCCCTACCTGAGGAATTGAGTTATTGATCTGTATTTGTGTTAGTAATGAAGATAATTGTTTCTAACATATTCGTGAACTATTTGAGTTCTTTAACCGTGACTGGACTTTAGTTGTTGAGGACTTTTATCTAGAACACATCAGTTCATGAATAGGATTAACTATTTGTCTGTTCATACACGTCTACATCGAACATAACACAGATCCATGCTGACAACTCAATCAGTAAGAGTGTAATTCATTTGATCTACTCTTATAACATTTCATCTGTAGAACGCTTTTCGTTCGGTTTGATAGAGGAGGATTGTTGTTTGGAATTCATTATCACACACACCTATACCCAAAAGTGATACTGGTTACTTATAAAATGTTTGTTGACAACCAGATTAACTCTCGACTCCATTTCATTCGAAATAAGTCAGGACTGTACTCATTAAACAACTTTTAAGTGCTATCTCCTTGGGGAATGACATAAATATTACTTAAATCTAGCAAATCTAGGCTGGTATAGCATGACAACTATCTTGTAATCTTGTGTGTAAAATGCTCATATTTTACTATATTCAGATCCACATGTGTGAAAGACAGTAGCTTACAGTTTTTGTATGGACAACAACTTCATATTATCTTAGGTTTGATGTCCGATCAATATCTTATTGAGTTTGCATCTCTTTCATTAAGTAGATGTTGATTTTCTACATTGTAAATGATGGTGTAAATTGTGATATCTTTCAACCCAAAGATCAATAGATGATTTTTTATCTTAATGATTGAAAATCTTCACACATAATTCCATGCAAGACAATCATGTATTTGCAAAGAAGGGCCTATAGATCACGTAGTTCATCTCCTTCTACATCTTCTCCTACAAACACTAATTCTCCCTCTTTCACTAGATCAATACAGACAGAATCTTCGTAAATGTTGGCCCCTTGGGAGGTTTCTTCTATCGGTTCTCTCTTGGCTCTGGGCATGACCACTACCACTTCATCCATTTCATAATCCTTGAAGTATTGTGGTACGTCGTCATGCATAGGCTTGAGCTCTTTGATGGCATCTTGCCAGATTTTTTTTGTGCATTTGGTGGGAGGTCATTATCTCATTTTTTATTTCTCATTTGTCACTCTTGGCCTTTCACTCAATGGTTTTAGCTTGCAAAGAGGCCTTCGATCTCAAGGTTGGCTTGTCATCATTAATCTCCATCTTTTTCAAGACCTTGTCAAGCTTCTTGATGCTCTTTGATGCCTTAGGACTCAATTGTTCCATGGTGGTGGGTGCTTTTTCGTTTGTAGAGCCTCCAGATCGGGGATCCAAAGTGATGCGCTCCTTTTCCTAAGCACGCCTCAGTGAGTTCGATCGATGTTCTCGAGGGTTGAGTCCTTCACCATCTTGATGCTATTGTCCCAAAGTGATACTTCTAGCTTGTATAAGGCTTTGTCTTTGGCTAGGTCCCAGTCAACGCATTCTCGTAAGAGATCATTCACGATTATCGGGACACTAGTTGTGGATCCTCCATATATTGTATCCATTGGGCCTACTATAGCATTGTCTTGAGAGATTCTACTATTTCTGTGGGATCTTTGTTCACTAGAGGCCGTCATGGATTTGGCCCTTTGGGATTTTGGGACAAGCTTGAAACGATGTGGATTAACGTATCGGAAGAAATCTCCGTCCTCGTACTCACAACCTTCCTCCAGGGTAAACACCTGAAGATCTTCTATTTCCTTTTCACTGTAGATTCCTTGTAGTGGTTCATGGGATATAGCCTCTAAGCTCATCATAAAAAGAGATACAATGGTCGTGAGTAGATTCCTTGTACTGGTTCATGGGATATAGCCTCTAGGCTCATCATAAAAAGAGATAAGACATCGTTTAATATCTTCGTTTGTTCAACTCGTCTCTTTAGCGGAATATTGTCTTCATCGAAGAAGGTGTTTACGACAAACCTTCTATTTGGCGATCATTCAGTAGATGTGATATCGACCGCAGACAATCCACCATGGCTAAGGCTTCGGTCCAGTTACATTAGTTTGCGAATCATTACGTATGATAATTCTCCTCCAATGATAATCCTAATGACTACTTCTAGCCAAATATAGCTCCATGGCTATATTTGGAAATTCATTAGTAAGCTAATTACATGCAGCACATGACACTCCCCCTACTTTAAGCATTTTTGCCCTAAAAAATGAAGACCATGTAGTCTTTTGTTGAGTGCCATGTTGTGAATCCTTTGGCGGAAGTCAAAAAATATTTGGCCACCTTGAATAAGAGACTCTCTCCATGTATTATTCTCATAAATGGCCATCTTTTGTTCATCAAATTTTACTGGCTTCCAGCTTATTGTTGTAGAACAAGATTACAATGGAATTTTTTTAGAAAAACCTTTGAATCTACAAACTGATCCCATAGGTTTGATAAGACCACTGAAGAAGAGATGGACAAAACACATGATTGCCTCAAGTTGCATTAGTTCTGTATGGGTTGACAGGATCCAAGCAACAGACATTCGATAGTCTTCTTCCTCAATATCTACCTCGATCGGGTAGGCTACCCAATTTTTTATGCATCCTTCTTTGTCTTTGCATCTGATGTTGTTGTCTTATGCACCGCTTCGTAATGAGAGATCTTGATTTCATTTTGAAACTCCATTGTGCCTTTCATATTCGGATTCATCAAATGCCATTTAGCGAAGGGATTTTTTTGTTCATCAGATTGAGACTTCGGATCCTAAATATGTTATAAGATGTGTTGATTGTAGTAATCCCGTGTTTCTGAAATTGTTAGCTGTTGAAGGGTATTTTTGTTCATGGACCAACGCTAATTGCAAAGATGACTCTAAAGTTGTACCTTTGGTTGCTTCCACATCAGCTCCAATTTGTGGTTGTAACCCATGGACACAACGATGTAAGTGTGCACTTTCATCCAGTTTGACCTTAAATGTCAATTGCCAAAATTCATGATTATAATCTTGGATTGAGCTCGTTTACTAAACTGAGCACCAACGTTATAAAAACATTTTCTCCTGAAATGGATTGAAGAAATCCTTAGTACATAATTGCTTGAATTGCAATTAATTATAGATCGTTGGTTGAACATGCGGATCAGCCTCGACTTTCTTACACGAAACATAAGTTGGACCCTCGAAGTGTAGCAAAGCATAAGCAATATTTGCTTGGTCAATTCTCAGAAATAGCTAAAAATATTTATCCAATTTGTGTTACCATTCTCCCATCTCTAAAGTGTCCGTGTTCCCACTGAAGTTAGGCATGAAGATTATACTTTTAAAATTGTTATGATCCCTCCTAAACCCCTGATTCTTTTGTATGCAATCCATAATACTCATGTGAGTATTAAAATTTATGGCATTTCTATAGTGAGGTGGTAGTCTATTATTGTATGACTCGAGCTCTTGTAGTGCCCATTGTTGTGGATCTTGAGCAACATTGCCAACATGATGCAGACCAATATGTCAGAATAAAATCTCAGTTAATGTTGGTAATACATCATGACTTGAGGGTTGGCCTAAAAATGGTTGGTCATCAGTTGCTATATGCTTTCCCTTGTTATTTCCCAATGCCACGATTGTCTCTTGATGAGTCTCATAACTGACTTGCCCTGGATTATCTGATGTCGAGGCTATAAGGATGGTGGAAGACTAACATTAGTCTTTTCCACATTAGGATTGGCATCCAATTTTTGGGATGCTAACATTTTCATCATCGCTAGCATTTGTTCTTGGAATTGCCGAAATGCCATTGCATTTTGTTCTTGGAATTGTCGAAGTGATATTGAATTTTGTTCAGTGGTTATTAAAACCTTTGTTAATATCTCATCTGTTCCAATTGGATTTTTAGTAGCAAGGATTTCTTTAGTATTGCTTGTTTTTTTCAGTGCCATTTTATTTCTCGATAAAATGGTCACTTTTGTTTTTTATTGTCAGAAATTGTGAACTCTCGCAACTTTGTCGCGAAGCGAAACGAAGTGAAGGGCGAACATACCCCAAAGCACAGTGGAGGAAGACACGAAACGAAACAAAACAATTCACACTGCCAACTAGCAGCTCGACGAGTGTGTGTTCTTCAGCAATCTGGTCCTCTTCTACTGTGTCAAGATTCTGCAAGACTTCCTCGCTGGTCATGGCTGTTTCCTGTCCATCAATGTCCTCATTAAACTGAGCAGTCTCACAAAAATCATAATCTTCCAACAAATCCATGATCCCTAACTTCTAAATAGATGCAGATAGCAGATAGCAGACTCACGAGACACAAACACAAAAACAAGCAACAAGTAACAAACACCTCAGTTCAAAGCAAATTTAAGAACGAAATTTCTAATACCTCACCTCAGTTCCGAGTTCAAAGTTGTTGAAGCGTTGAAGCGGCCATTCAAAGCAGATTTCATTGTGATTCTGATTCTTGAATGTGATGTACTGAAGGGTGCAGCTATCCATAGACAATCGACAATAGACACCACCAACTCTAGAAGGAGCGCAACTATCCATAGAGTGCAGCCACCGTCTTCTTGCTCATACCAGGGTCCAGATACCATGGAGCATAGGTGCTGCATGAAACTTTGGTATCAACAACCAGATTTTGAAATTGATATCAGGCGGGTAGGTTTTTGCAAGAAAAAATGTCCCAAACGTAATCGAGAGGTAGGTTATTGGGTCCAATTTTTTTTCTCTGAGAATAGTAGGGTAGGGTCTTTGATAACTGGATACATACCCGGGTTGATACCCGGTTCAACCCCCCATACCAAACCAACACTGGTATCTACCAAACTTTTCTAGCCTCCAAGGTCTTCTTGCATTTATTATCCAAAAGGTAGTTGAAGACTCTTGCCAACCTCTCTCTCTCTTGGCAGGTGTCCTCTATTTCCCTCGGTCCTCCATTTCCTTGGCCTTTCATTTGATTTTTTCCTGTACTAGGCACAGCCCGGCTTTTGGCTTTTGGCTTTTGGTTTCTCGGGATTACCGACTGATTTGCGTACTTTGCCCATTCTCGTAATTTGCCCAATTTTGCCCGTAAAGTATTGCCCACAGTTCATAGCTTGGTTTTTCCCGATAAATATTTTTCTTTGATGGCTCTTGACTTTTAAACTGTGTCTAACCACTTTAGAGCAGGTTGGGACCTAGTTCTATGACCAATTTGTGCCAATTTTTCTCTAATACTCGGGTTTTACATGCCGAATTTTTCTAGTTTTGCAAATTTAAACTTCAATATTAGCCCGATTTTCCATGCGGAAATATCGACTAACATTGGCGACTACCACTGGGTAGCCTGGTCCCCAAATGGCAGACCAAGGGTCTCTGGTTTCGCAGACCAGCTTTTGGTTGTGAATCAAGTATAGTGGGCTCAGCACCCTTGCTAGGTGATGCTAACCACAATGACTTGGTAGGATGTCTTCAACAGCTTCCTTCCCAAAGGCCATCTGTGTTTTAGCATTTATGTACATGAATATGCAATTTGTTGAATGTACAAAAATTCTTTAAGCTGCACACCCCTCTCCCCTTTCGTGTGTATCTGTCAGGTTCATGCTAGGGTAGGGGTTTTACTATGTACTATGGTCATGTGCATTAACCCATGGGTTATGCTACTATGGTGTGACCTAAAACAAGTTCTAGATAGTTCATGACTCATTAGCTGATGTTATTGGGCTAGGAGTTGGGGATTCTCTAGACCTACTTGGTTTATCAAACTTCTGATCCACTGAATTCCATATCATGCTTGGGCTTTTAAGACTGTCCACAGCTCCGCAACAATGGTTATGGGTGAAATGACTACCCTACTTGGCTCACATTGCTAGTAATGATCGTGGTCATAGGCTATCGTAGCTAGACTATCAGCACGTTCGACGTGGGAAAACTCTCTAGTGTATTCATTGATGGCAATTGCATAGGCCTGTAAGGTCCTGCTTTTGAGTCGGTATACGCCGGTCATACCTCGGATTAGGAGTTGTGAATCTCCCATAATTCAGAGGTTGCCGATAGTTTTTGCAACCTGCATGGTCATTTGTAGACCGATTAGAAGGGCATTGGGATTCTGCAATACTGCTCCTATGGCACCTTCTCTATTCGAATGTCTACAGGCTCCATCTACCTTCAACGTATACGTCCCAAGTTCCTGGGTGAGTTTCATATCACAACAATAATCTTTTTGTATTTTTCTCGATTTTATGAGTTTTTGTTTGGGTTTTTCGCACCCTTCCGTTCAGCGTATATGTACAGGGTCACTAGGGCTACTTTTGATTCTTTGAGTGTCCCCCCAGTATTCGTGATGCTTCTAGGTCGTTCACTCCGATATCTGAAAAGGTGAACAGGAAAAGGTGTTACATACTGTACATGTGACTTCGGCTCTTTTTTTAACTACAATAAGCTTTTATCTCATTTATGTTGGTCTGGTGCTTAAAAATTTTACCGTTCAACTTTGCTAGCTTAACGATGTTATTTTCATATAGCTTTACTATTACGTACGGACCGTTCTATCGTGGCCCCAACTTTTGAGGCATCATCTCGTGTCTAGCATCATAGAACAACACTAATTGCCCCTGTCTGAACTGGTAATCATGCATGTTCCTATCATGAATCTCCTTCATGCATCTTTTGTGTGTTTCTTGGTGATTTAGGGCAGCTATCCGGTGTTCGTCCAGGTCTTGTAAAGTGTTCAATCGGTGCTGTATTGATTCTTTCTCGCCTAGGTCATGCTTCATGGCAAACCGCAAGGATGGGAGCTCTATTTCTATTGACAGTACACATTCTTGGCCATACACTAGAAAAAAGGGCGTGTGGTTGTTACTGGTCTTATAGGTGGCATTATATGCCCACAATGTCGAATAAAGTTTTTTGTCCCAATCCCTCTGTCGGTCTGTAGGGTGTGCTTTTCCGGTGCTTGATCGTCGGCTGATCGGTCAAGGCTTTGATAGTTTTGTTTAGAAAATGGGTACGCCTGTTAGAAATGAGTTCTCTGGGTGTACCGAACCGGCCTATCACCTGTTCTAGCAAGAACTAGACGGTTTCTTTTGCATTGTCTTTGGCCACAGCCCGTGCCTTGGCCCACTTTGTGAAATAGTCAGTGGCCACTATGATATAATGTTTTCGGCTAAATGAAGCTGGGTGTATTGGGTCCACGAAGTCGATGCCCCATTTTTCAAAGGGGAGACAGGCCTGTATTGGAACTAATTATTGCACCTTGTTATCCGTCTTGTCAACTCGTTGACAGGTGTTGCAGTTCCTGGCGTGTATGTGGGCATCCCCCTGAAATAGTGTCATCCACTAGTAACCCGCTCAAAATTTGAGTTGGCCGGCAAAGTGGCCCCCACAAGTAGAATCGTGACACTCTTCTATTATAGATTTGGCTTCTTCAGGAGTGACGCATCTTCGATACAACCCTTCTACCCCTCGTCTGTGCAATGTGCCTCCTATTAAGGCGAACTTTAGGTCTTGTAGACGTAGCTTTCGTTTTTCTGGGGCTGTCATATAGATAGGTTGCTAAAGCCGTATACCACTCAGGAATTGTGTCAACATCTACCCTCAAAAGTATGAAGTCTATCTCTGCCACGAGTTTCAAAGAACTGATAAACTCTCTAGGAACTTGATTTCAACTCAAACACAATACTTGTGTGAAATGAAACATCTAAGACCTCACAATAGTCAGCTTTATCCAATTCTACTTGATTGATAATGAAAATTGAGAATATTCGTGAAAAGAACTCATGTGTGCTCACTTTGGCATATTCATAAAACAAATGAAGTTGATTTAAAAACTTGACAACATAATCTACTCTTCAATATCTATCCGACAAGCTATAGAGCATCAAATTTGGATCATTCCTTGAGAAGTAGCACTCAAACAAAGAGGGCTGATTTCACACATGTGAGCTCTCTGTTCGTACAGGGCTCAGCTGGAGCATATCAGACTTGATTTGATCCACTTATGATCCACAGATGGCTTGTTTGTCAGCGAGTTTGGATTCCTCTCCCAAATCCAAGTTCCTGCAAGCAAAAGCACTTATGTTCTGATGTATACACCCTCACCTCTTCAAAGCATGTAGCTCTGATACCATGTGAAGTTTTTAGCATGCGTAAACTGAAACCACACACCTTACAGGACCTTTTTGAGGTGTTGTGATTGCACAAGAATGATTAAATAACATATTACTTGAAAAATCCAAGGCAAGAGCACAATGACATACAACAGACTGAAAAAACTAGCTCCTTACTATGAGAGATAGCTATCAAAAAATATTCTAAGTGCTCATTATGGAAAAAATAGCCTGCTCTCGGGTAGAGAGAGAAAATCAACACATAAAACTCGGGTAGAGAGAGAATGAGCCCAAAACACCAAAATCTCACTATTCACAATATGGCAAGACAAGTCAAAATTTCCCTACATCAATGAGGCTCGAGTTCCCAAAGTGGAGTTGCATGGAAAGTCCACTTCATTCAGTTAACTCAACTATCATAGATCCACATGTAAAACTGCATGCATGGATATTGCATGTACTGCCATGTCAACTCCCAAAATTACACGTGTAGATCATGTTAACTACTTTGCATGTTGCATGCACTGATTTCATGTTGCTTGCATGCACTTTGAATGACTTTTCATGTAATCTAAACTTTTGCATGACGTCAAGATTGAATCTACCTAACTCAAACTCGACCTATTCTAGAAGGTTATATGCTCAATTCACATACCTTTATGTACAATAAAATATACAATGGTAATAAGATAGGCATGGCTCCAAAACTCAAGATAGGAAGATATAATTTTATTAATCTTCACAAAAGTCATCAACTTCAAGCATACCACAAATACCTGGATATACAAGAGATTCAAGCAAGCACGTCATATCCACATTACGAATTGGGGGAGTCTAGGACAGTGGGACCAGTTGCACCGACAACAAGATTTATCTCGGAATACTTTGATGGAATGCCTCGACTACCCAATTGTCAATGAACAAGGTTATCCGGAATGGCCACCAGACCCTTATGGGTATTATTGAAAATATGGCAAGTCCGAGTTCTTGCTGCTCACCATCATCAAATAAAGCCTCAGATTTTACGTAAGCAAATTCTATCCACGCTTTTCCTAAAGCATTCATGTCCCAACAATAAACGAACCGACAACAGCGCTCCTCCACGACAAATGTAGGCATAGTGCCAAGGAACCGACACTACTTTGGGCCGAGGACCTTGTTGTGGGTATTTCCTGTACAATAATAAATTAGTGGGTCCCATCGCTAGAACTCCTGTTGGCCAAGCCTTACTAAGTGGGCCATGCCACAATAGAGTAGAGCAATGATTGTGAGGCACTAGCGTCTTGCGCGTGTATAAGCCCAACCCAATGAGCACACTAAGTAAATAGTTTAAGTTGTTTTCTAGTGACTTGGGCCCTAGGTGCAAATAAAGTAAGTTAAGTTAAAAGGCCTAATGTCTAAGTTACAAGGGATTGACTTTTCAAAGTTCATTAATCTAAATTTCATTTGAATAGACACTTTTTGAAAGTGTGGGAAAGTTTGGAGACAAGTTTTAGGAGATTCAAATTTGAATAGTTGGGTACATTGAATCTAGACCCAAAAATAGTAGGGTTAGCATTTTGGAGGGAAAGCCAACTGGCCAAACAGGGTTTGAAGCTGTTATAAATGGATGTAACTCATGGAGAGAGTGATCTTCTCTCTTCTCTATCTCATTTCATGCTTATACATGGTTCTCTTGGGTTCTACTATCCATTGGTGCACTATATTGGTGATTGTATGCAATTTTATGTGTAGAATGATTCATAAATGCTATTTTCGGTTTCACACGTGTGAATGACAGTAGCATGCTGGTTTTGTACAGGGATTGTTTGTAGATCAAAACCCTATATAGGTCTATAAACTTGATAAATTTTGACTTTTGAATTCACATACTGGATTTGGCCAATTTTTGGATCATTGGATCAGCCTAAACTTGATATGCAATCTATAAGCCACCACTTAGGCTGATCCAATGATCCAAAAATTGGCCAAATCCAGTATGTGAATTCAAAAATCGGAATTTATCAAGTTTATAGACCTATATAGGATCAGCTAAACCCTAAACCCTAAACCAGGCTAATAGATTGCATATCAAACTTTCAACATTTGCATGTAGATTTGGAATAGTCATTTTTTTTGTGATTTTGTCAAAACCCTAATCTTGATTGAATCTCTAGATAGTGAGATTTCTAGACTTCATTTGAGTGTGTTTCGATCTTAGGAAGTGGCAAAAGTCATTAGATTGAGGATAGATCATAGGTTGATCAAGATTCCATGATTCTATGTGTTGATTTGCTTGGTGTAAGTGCTAAAGAGAATTTGTGAGATAGTTTCAAATCTTGGTGATTTCTTTTGAAAGCATTTGTTGTTGTTCAAAGGAGTGCTTTGTGCATTGAAACAGGTTGAAAAAGAAGATCAAGTCATTGCTGCATGGCAACCTCAATTGGAGTCATGTTGGAAGCGAATGGTAGGCTTACCTCAAAGCAACTATTCATTGTGGAAAGTGAGGATGGAGTCACTTCTTGAGATGAATGATGTTTTAGATATTGTTGTAGGTTTGGAGGAGAGACCACCAATACAACAAGATCAAATGAGGTATGACAAGAGGGCCAAGAAGGCTCTACACATGATAAAGATGAATGTTACCAATGAGCTTCTCAAGGAAGTTGGTAAATGCACATCATCTTTGGAAGCTTGGAATTCATTGAAGAAGCTTTATGAATCGAAGTCTACTTCTAGAGTGTTGACTCTAAGAAGGCAAATCTTTTCTTGTTTGTTAAAGAATGAAGAAACTCCAAGTACTTTTGTTTTGAGGATGAAACAATTGAATGATGAGCTATTGGCTTGCATTGATGAAAGCATTAAGGAAGGAGAGCTTATTCAAGTGATTCTTAATGGCTTGTTGGATGTTCATGCTACCATTGTTCAAAGTATTGCTATTCAAAAGACTTTGCCAAGTTTGATGGATTTTCAAGAGATCTTGACCAATGAGGAATATAGGCTTCAAGCAAGAGGTGGATCTACATCGACACTTCAAGAGGATGTTATGTTCACAAAGGGCAAATTCAAGGGCAAAACCAAAAGTAAGTGATCTAAAGGGCAAGATCAAGTGGATGCTTCTTCAAGTGGCAAAAAAAAAAAGGATAGAGCAAAGCTCAAGTGCTTCTATTGTGGCATCAAATGACACTTTGCATGTGATTGCTACAAGAAGAAGAGAGATCAAGGAGACAAGCAAGGTAATCTTACTCTTGATGAGGATGGTTTTCACGTAATGTACTATAATGGGTGCATGTCAACTTATGATAAAGAATTATGGCTTGACGCATTTATGTCCTCCTAAATAATATGATAAAGCTTTAACAGCCATTATTAGTGTCTCCCCAACTAGACTGAACTTCGAATGAGCAATACAGATCTCATTCTTTTGAGAATGCCTCAAATAGTGACCAAGTGCACTACCCCTCTGGAACAAGAAAGCATTTTGCAGGAGTCTTTCAGCTCAAGTAAGGTCAAAGGAACAGCAAGGAAGTGTTGTTCAAGTTTACTTTACTTGTTCTATGTGATGTTGGATTTGCATCATTTATGTACTTACCTACTCATGGATTTCCAAGGTTTGATGGTTTCTTGTGGCAAGATGGAAATGGAGACTCATTCATGGAGTTTTATGGTGGAGACATATCAAGAAAGGACAAAGTTGGAGGAGACAAGCAAGCAGATGGTCATCATACACATTTATTGTTTGGTTGCTGTAATTTTCCAGAGAGTTCAAAGTTTGAAACACGGAGGAATCATTTCATTTACATTCTATTTGGTTCTTCATGTTCTAGTTATATCTTGATGTAAGAAATATTGAAACATCCAATTTGGACACTATTCTCTATATCAATTATGAAAAATACATTGGAATCTTAAAAAAGAGATCTATACTTAAAGTTGTATCAAAGTAGTATGGTTAAATCTATCATTTCATCATTATACATGGTTCTCTTTGGATTCTACTACTCATTGGTGCACTCTCATGATGTTATCTTGCAATTCTATGTGTAGAATGATCATTTATTGCTATTTTTGGTTTCACACGTGTGAAATACAGTAGGGTACTGTAATTGTATAGACAAAAACTATATTTTATGTTTTGGTTCATGTTTGATCAGTATCTCTTAAAGTTTGCATCTCATTTTATATGTAGATGCTGATTTTTCTACATTGACGGGATTGTTGGTTTGCTCCTTATTGTAACCAAAGATCCGGGACATGGATTGGATTTTGAATGATTTGGAATTTTTCATAGAAAGTTGTGGTGCAAGTGCCGGAAGGCACGCTATCTCGTTGCCCTTTATGTCTTTGGCAGTAAAAAATATCTGCCATCCGCCGCGTGTGAGGATTAGTGGAGAAATTGGACCAAAAACTCATCAATTTCTTTCTCCATGATCTTTGGTCTGTGGAATGCTCTGCTGGTCAATATAAAGCAAGAGCTAAGATGAGATTCAACATTTTTTAACCATGAAACACTTGGGAGGTTGATGCTTGTTGCTCCTCCGCTGATCTGGGGAAACTCTGCCCTAGCCCTTGGGTGTTGTCTTGGTCTTGATCTTGGCCCTGATTTGTCGGCCCCGCTACGTCAGATCCTTGGTCCTGGCTTGCGCTTGTTTGACTAGCTTCCAATGTGGGTGGTGGTGGAATTACCATTGGGGCCAATTGTGGTAGCTAAAGCTTGAGCTGTTTTTCAAAGAGTGGGCATTCTCAATCGAAATATGCTTTGGGTTTTCAAACAAAATAGCAGTGTTGAAGTTCTTTCTCAACTGTATTGCTTGAATCATAGACTAATACAGAAAAAATTGCTCAAAATGGTGTAAAAAGATAAGAATAGAACACGTAGAAGCACTACATATGAACTTATTTGAAGCCTAAAATATATTTCCAATATTCTCTTTTGATCTTGAAATGTGCCTCCATGCAGCAGATAGCCAATCTTTCAATATACTCCACTGTCTAAGCAAAAAATTGCAAGCCATTATGTGGGTTGGATAATGTTGATTGTCTTTATTCACAAGATACATCAATGTATCATGCATTCTGCGAGATTTATTATGGGCTTGTGTTGGACTATTTGTAGTGTCAATTCTTATGGAGTTAACCTTGGAGTCCATTTCCCCTCATCACTACACCAAAAAAAAGCCAGTTGCAACACTAGCGTCTAGCCACAACAGGCAAAGGAAAACAATGAAGCCAACCACAACAATGCAGCACCACAACAAGCAGAAGACAACAGGCATCACTAGAAGCCAAAAATCTGAAGTCCACGAATAAATAAGCCAACTAACTACAACGAGGAGAGTAGGACCGCAGAAGCCTACTTGCATTTATTACATTTGCCTAGAAATACTAGTTCCTACATGGTCATTCCATCTTTCAGGATTCACCATGAGGCTTGCACAGTTTCTACTTGACAGTATTAACTAGTATTCCTCGGCTCTCAGTCTTCGTTCATCTCGTCTTCTCAGAGACCTCCTCGGTCTAAGGTGAGGGGTGCTCATGGGTAGCCCTGGCTGAGTATCGGGGATTCGTCAGAATCAGCCAATATCATCCCACCCCTAATGTGTTGTAGGACCCACTGCAAATCATATTGAATGATATTGCTCCGCTTTGCATTGGTGTCTTTGATCAACCCTTGGAAAAGCGTAGGTTCTCATTCACTTGCGTTCACCAACTTAGTCCAATCATTTGCTATTCAAGACACTCTTCCATCCATTGAAAAGTTGCACAATGTTCTTGTGGCCGAGGAGAGTAGGCTTCTACACCTCAAGACAAGAATGGATGGCATGTCACTTAATGGAGGTGAGGAGAAAGCAAACTTTACATCCAAAGGAAAGAAGAAGTAACATCCATTCAAGAAGAATCAAGGCAAGGAGGCCGAGGTGAAGAATGAAGGATCTACTTCTAAAGGCAACGTGAAGAACAAGGCAAAGCTCAAGTGTTTCTTTTGTGGGAAGAAAGGACACTTTGCCTCAGAATGCTACTTGAAGAAGAATCAACAAGCCAATGGAGATCAAAGGAACATTGCTCAAGAGGAAGAAGATGAGGATGGATTCAACACATCCTTGATGGTTGCATCTACACCAACTTCAAGTCAAGACACATGGTGGATAGATAGTGGGGCTAGTTTCCACATGTCTTTTAACAAGCATTATTTCTCTACTCTTCTATCTTGTAATGACTCTAAGAAGTCAATATACAGTGCTAGTGATCAAGCATGCAAGATAGATGGCATAGGATCTATTCCTCTTTGCTTAGGCACATCTAAAAGGATAGATCTAGATAATGTTTTGTATGTTTCTACCATTTCAAGAACTTGCTTAGTGTAGGACAATTAATGGACAATGGACTAGATGTACATTTCAAGAATGGAGTTTGTTCCATCTTGAAAAATGATAATTGCATAGCTAGTGGCATTAAGCAAGGTAGACTTTTCAAGTTGGATGCTAATGTTGCAAATGAAAGTGTGAACTTGGCTAGGGAGGAGCTATCTCAAGTGGAGCTTTGGCATAAGAGATTAGGCCATCCTAATCTTCAATCTATGGAGTCAATGGCAAGCACGAAACTAGCTCTCGGCCTACAAAGAGCTTTCAAGAAGTGTGGAAAGATATGTGAGGCATGTGACCTTGCAAAGTCACACAAATCTTCTTACAAGAGATCTTCATCAAGATCTACCTCTCCCTTGGATCTCATACATTCCGATGTACATAGTTTTTCACATGCAAGTAATGGAGGTGCCTTGATGTATGTAACTTTTATAGATGATTGTACTAGATTCACATGGATTGAGTTACTATCAAAGAAAAGCCTTGTCTATGAAGCTTTCATTAAGTTCAAGTCTCTAGTAGAGAAGCAACTTAGTACTTCCATCAAAGCACTAAGATGTGATAATGGAGGAGAGTACACCTCCAATAAAATGAAAGACTTTTGTGAGATCAATGGCATTAAATTACAATACACTTGTTCCTACACCCCCCAACAAAATGGGATGGCCGAGAGGAAAAATAGGAGTCTATGTGAGTGTAGACTTCCTAGTAGTGCTATAGATGGGATCTCACCTTATCAAACCTTGTTTGATAAGAAACCCAATGTAAAAGATTTTAAGATCTTTGGATGTATTTGTTATGTCCACATCCCTTTGGAGACAAGAAGGAAGGAAGATGCTACCTCCTTCAAAGGGATTTTTGTTGGCTATGGAGAAAATAACAAGGGCTATAGGATATATGATCCTATATCCAAGAAAGTAAAGGTAAGCAAGGATGTACTTTTTGATGAGTCACGATTTGCTAAGAGCTTGTCTAATGGATCTAACTCATTGTGCATTGAAGATCTTGACAAACCCGAGGAGGATCTTGACAAACCCGAGGATGGAGACAAGGATCCAAGTCAAAGGGGGCCGAGAAGATCATCAAGAAGCAAGGCCGAGCCCTCAAGGCTCACCTATGTGGACAAGGGAAAGCAAAAGGAAGATTCTACATCTTCTACCTCTTACTCTTTCTTAGCTACATTGCTTGAAGAACTATCATCTTTTGAAGAAGCATAGAGATCTAAAGTTTGGAGAGATGCAATGCAAGTAGAGTATGATGCATTAGAAGAAAATCATACTTGGAATCTTGTAAATCTTCCAAGAGGAAAAAAACCACTTGCATGTAAGTGGATTCATAGAATAAAGTACAATAAAGATGGATCTATTAGTAAGTACAAAGCTAGGCTTGTTGCTAAGGGATTTTTTCAAATAAAAGGATCGGATTATGAAGAAACATTTGCACCTATAGCTAAGCTTGTAACTATTAGATTAATCATTTGCATTGCTACTTTGTTCAAGTGGGATCTCTACCAAATGGATGTGACAAATGCTTTCTTGAATGGCTTCTTAGAAGAGGAAATCTACATGATGCAACCCGCGGGCTTCATCAAGGTTGGTGAGGAGCAAAAAGTGTGCTACTTAAGGAAGAGCCTATATGGCTTGAAGCAAGCACCTAGAGCTTGGTACTCTAGGTTGCATGATTTTCTCTATTTCCTTGGCTTTGTACTAAGTGCTTATGAACCTTCTTTATATTTCAAATGTAATGAAGGAATGATCATCATTTTGGTGCTTTATGTTGATGACATCATTATGACAGGAAATGATGATGAAGACATAAACAAAGTAGATTTATCTAGTGAGTTCAAGATGGTAGATCTAGGCTTTCTAAAGTTTATACTTGGGATAGAAGTGTCTAGAAGTAGCAATTGTACTTTCATAAGTCAATCTAAGTATGCTACTTCCATTCTTGAAAGATTTGGTATGAAAGATTGTAAGGGAATTGACACTCCTATGGAGCATGTTGTGAAAGCAACTAATGAAGGTGATGAAGCATCCTTTTAGGACATCACCCTCTTTAGGAAGCTTATAGGCTCTCTAATCTATTTAACCATCACTAGACCTGACTTAAGTTTTTGTGTAAGCAAGTTGACTCAAAGTATGCAAGCTCCTCTTGTTCATCATTGGAAAAGTGCCAAGAGAGTACTTAGATATGTTTCTAGTACTACATTTTGTGGCATACTTTATGAAGGATCTAACTTGCACTTGAGAGCCTACTCGGATTCAGATTTTGCAGGTGAAAAGATGGATAGGAAGTCCATTAGTGCATTTGCAACATTTCTTTGTGGAGGAGTAATATCTTGGCTTTCCAAAAAGCAAGATACTATCTCACTATCTTCTTGTGAAGCTGAGTACAAGGCATTGACTTCAACAACCAAAGAGCTCCTATGGCTAAGAAGACTCTTGATGGAGCTACATGTGCTAGAGGCCGAGGAGATCCCTTACATATTTTGTTACAATCAAGCTTTTCAACAAATTGTTTCAAATCCTATCTTCCATGCTAGAACAAAGCATATTGAGATAGCTCACCACTTTGTGAGGGAGAAGGTACAATCCAAGGAGGTGCAACTACATCATGTAACTAGCTTTTTGGATTTTAGCCATATTCTAGAAGGTCAACTTTGGATAAGGATCAAGGATGGATCAAATGGATAGATCTGAGTGATGTAGCACTCTTCACACGTGTGAAGACCTGCTGGACTATACCATTCTCATGGATGTACTTGATCCATAAAAGGATCATCATTTTGCTAAGAAGATTGATGAGACTTTTGCATTCTACACTTTTGTGAGATTTCTAGTCATTTGTCTTGTGATTTCTTTGAATGATTGCTATCTAGAACTATTGTACTTGTTGTTTCATGTGCAGGCCGTACTGTGGACAGTAATCCACACGTGTGAGGTCGCCTTCACTAATTTATGATGTGTTGATCCATTGCTCTTGCTTAAATCCAAGTATAGTGAATCTAGATCAAGATCTAATGTGTAGAACTTGATAGATCCATTGATTAGGCAACCAATAACTCTCTATGATTGTTAAGTACAATCATTATTGTCCTAGAAACTGAAAATTTAACAATAGGGACCAATCAGTCTTATCGTCGCGATCGAGGTTAAAAAACTAGCCACGAGCGTTTGCAATCATGGTCATGGAAAATAGTGAGACCATAGCGTCGAGAGATGTTTTGCCATACACATTGCATGCATTTTCAAAGATTTGTAAAAATCTTTGGGGGTCCGAACTACCGTCAAACTTGGGTAGATCTAATTTGGGTGTGCGCTTTTCAAGATGAGCTCCGTGAGTGGTGTGTTCTGGCCTGTAAGGACTCAGCACCACCAAAATGGGCTCGTGTACATGAAGATTCCGCTCTATAGGTTCTCTGCTATTGAATAAATTTGTAGATGGTTTGTGTACTGGTGATTGCATTTGGTAGAACCTATGACGTCTAATTTGTTCAGCAATAGGAGACACCATGTATGGTGAATAATCTTCTGTGATATGGGGATCAATATGCTGTTCAATTGGGTAAGATCTTGTTTTTGTTTTTTTGAATATATGCACCAATTAGTTGGTAAGGGTGGCGTGTGGTGAATGGGTATGTTAAATTCCTTTTTTTTTAAAACTTTTTTTTAAAAAAAAAATTATTTTTACTCTATCAGTTAGTTGGGTATCGTAGGATTTGGTTAGTATGTAAGTTAGTTGTCTGGTACTGGGTGTGCTACGGGGTTGGGTAATAGGTAAGTTAGTTGGTAAGGTTGGGGCTTGGTTGATAGGTAAGTTAGTTTTTTTTTGTGTGGTTTTCTATGGGGTCGGAAAATTGGTCAGGGTCAAAATGGACTGAGGCTGGAAAAACTATGAAGTGGGTCAAAAAAGTGAATTGGATCGAAAAATTGGTCGGGGATCAGAAAAAGTGAACTGGATTGATAAAATGACACGAAGGATCGAAAAAGTAGGAAGGGCCGAAAAAGTAGGAAGAATCGAAAAAAGTGTCAAGGGTCAAAAGAATAATAAAGGTTCGAAAAGTTAATGAAGGGTGGAATTGTTATTTTTTTTTTAGCTGGATGTTTGGTGGGAAAAAGCTTGGATCGGAAAACTGGGTTTGGTCAAAAAACTGGAGTCGGGGTCAAAAAATGGAGTGGATCGAAAATGGTGTATCAGAAAATGGATGGTATCGAAAAACTGTGGTATCAAAAAAATGATGGATCAAATATTGGTGTATCAAAAAATGGAGTATTGAAAAATTGTGGTATTGAAAAATGGAGTATCAAAAAACGAGGTATCAAAAATTTGATGTGGGTTGAAAAAATGGATGGTATCGAAAATGAATGGTATCGAAAATTATGTGGATCGAGAAAAAAAAAAAAAAAGGTGGTATCGAAAATGGGTATATCGAAAAAGGTGGTATCGAAAATGTATGGTATTGAAAAATTATGTGGATCGAAAAAAAAGGTGGTATAAAAAATGGGTGTATCGAAAAAGGCAGTATCGAAAATGTATAGTATCAAAAAATTATGAACTGGGTCAAAAAATTTCGAAGGGTGTCGAAAACTTAAGTCGGTCCGATCGAGATGTGAATGGAGAACAGTCGGTCGAGATTTGGAATGTAGGGTCCGGTTGCGATAGAGTGTGGCTTGTATCCGGTCGAGATGGAGTGAGGCTGGTTATCCGATCGAGATTTTGGTAAGGGTCTGTCGATCGAGTTTTTTGGTATGGAGGGTTCGGTCGAAATTGTAAAGGCAGAGTCAGTTGAAGTGTGATCTCTTTCAAGATTCGGTCGAAGTGGTATGTGAGTGACTCGGGTGTAGTGGGAGTGATTGACTCGATGGAAGTTAGAGGTAGAAGGCTTTGTCGAAGTTAGCTTGTGGAGACGCAGGCGAAATGCGAAGATGTGGGTGAGGTGCGTAAAGGGACTCGAAAATGTTTTTTGTATTGGTAGGGCCTCTTTTCCCAAGAGAGGTAAAAGATGTGGCTAAGGGTTAGGGTTTGTTCATTTGTTAGGTAACCCTCGTTTGGAAGGCAACTATCTCCTGCAGTGGCCTCCTGCTCGATGTGTAGGTCCGTTTCCTTTGGAGTTTGTTGTAGATTGTTGTGCAGGGCTTTGGACGCGTGCAGGATGTTGTTGCTTGCAGGTCGTGGAGGCATGCAGATTGTGGATTGTGGCAGCTTGTTTTGCAAAGTGTTGTGCAGGTTTGCAAGTAGGTTTTTTTTTGCAGGATTGCAGGTCATTTTGTTGGTAGATCCGTTTGCAGGTGGCGTGGAGAGAGGTTGCAGTGTGTTTGAGGAGTCATTGGCATGCTCGTTTGCTATCAGATCTATGTGCTGGTTGCGTGGAAATCGTGGCAGTGAGTTGGATACCTCGTTTGTTGGCAGGTCTGTTTGCAGGTTGCGTGAAGATCGGGGGCAGCGGGTTAGATGTCTTATTTGCAGGTAGGTCTGTGTTTAGGTTTATCAGTGAGGTTAGGTCAGAGGGCGCTGTTAGTATAGGAGGCAGTTTAGAATTTTGTTAGGGTAGAGTCAGATGGCGCGGTTAGAGTAGGAGGCAGATAACGTGGTTAGGGTAGGACATGTTGGATTTATTCCCTCTACTCTCCTTAAATCCCATTTTAATCTGCCTCCATTCATACTGCATATTTACTAACGTTGTTGCGCAGTCTGCATATTTACACGCAAATTCGCACAAATAAAAAAAGGCGAAAAAATCGTGACACTGTGTTTTTACACACGTTATGGTGACAGGCGAAAAAGGGGACACTATCTTACAGAATGCCAAAGGTGCCCTAAAAGCAAAGGCACCCTGTAAATCTAATCCTAAGACTACTCGTAAGAGTGACGCACTTTTTGCATTGTCATCACCAACGATCACTTCAGCACTGACTGACGGCGCACCCTTTTCACGGTCACCCCATGCAGCTGCGCTAATAGACTGGACAACGACTGCAGCCACCCACGATCTCTTACAGACTGCACATCCACTCTGTACTTTCCACATCAACACACCCGTAATATAATGTATATATACTGGATACCATTTGCGTATTCAGGTTAACGAGGTTAATGAGGTTAATGAGTGAATGAGTTGATGAGTTGATGAATGAGACGACGTAGATGCCTTGCGCATTGATTCTCGATTGTCAGCAATAAGGTTTTATTCCTTTACAAATTGCATAAGCTTCGTAGGGCACGCAATTTCGTCCGCTATTGTCTTGTGCTCTACCGCATTATTGACATGTATACATGATATACTCAATCTGATACAATTTTTTGTTTTGCGTTCAGATCTATGTTAATATTGCTATGCTTATCATTCATTTTGTCTGATCTTTCTAGTTGTTCTTTCTGGTAATAGATGACTAACATTTGGTCATGTCTTTCACGAATCATTCGTGACTAATTATCAGTCGAGCATCGTCTAGCTCTTCGCGAATCATTCGCGACGAATAGTTTGTCTTACTATTCGCGACAAACCATTCCTTTGGAGCCTCATTCATTTATTAAAGTTTGGCTACGTAATCAAGAACGACTGTGATTCCCATCACTACTGTTTTGTTCGTTCTGATAGGCGTAGTCATGCTTACGGAGAGAGTCGTATAGCTCGTTCCGCTGCGCACGAACATCTTCTGTTCAAGTTCGTTTCTCGTTCGTTTCTTGTTCGAGTTCGTGTCTCGTTCGTGTTCGTCTTACCTCTTTGAGCTTATTTTTCGTTTCTAACATACGACACCTTTTCTCAACTCGTTCATCTCTCTCTTTCCAACATGACAGGGTTTGGACTCGGTTCAGACAAGGAAAGCAGTCGATTGAGATTGGATTAAGGGAAACTGTCGGTTGAGATGGGATTATGTAGAATTGTTGGGTGAGATGGAACTGAGAGAAGCACTCGATTGAGATTGGGTTGAGGGAACTCTCGATTGAGATGGGACTGAGAGAAGCACTCGGTTGAGATTGGGTTGAGGGGAACTCTCGGTCAGGAACTTGTGAAGGCAAGGAGAAGTAGGTGGTTGAAATCGGAGCGTGGAGTTCTGTCAGGGGGGGTCTGGAGTTCTGTTAGAGAGCAAAAGGCCGTGGATTGTCAATTGTGATGCAGATCGTTTTGCTAGCAAGGTGTTTTTTGTTTGTTAGTGCATTTTTTTTGCAAGTCATTGTTTTGCAGGGTCAGTTGTAGCAGTTTTGTTTGCAGAATGCATTGCAAGCAGATCGGTTTTATTGCTGGTCGTGTGTCATGTGGTTGTAGATTCTTTGGTTTGCAAGTGCGTGTGCAAGTCTGGAGATGAAGGTCATGAGTGTTGTTCTTGTGTGGGACTGAAGATGAAGCTGTGAGTGTTCTTGTGTGGGTCTGAAGATGAAGTTGTGAGTGGTGTCGTGTGGGTCTGAAGATGAAACTATGAGTGTTCTGTGCAGGCTTGAAGAAGCTCTGTTTCGTAGCGTGGCTTACTTGTCTAGCTTCTTCCCATTGTGGTGTGTGTGTAGATCCAAATAGTTTGTGTAAGGCATTGTGATAGCTGTTATGAGTAGAATGCGAGAATGACCATGCCAAACAGACTGGTGTGCATAGTTATAAATATTGTGGACATGTGATTCAGCAAACTATAGATGATGACAGGTCTGTAAGAACTCAGAACGATGTGAACATTTATATAACATTGGCAGGGATCTGAGCATTCACTGTGTTGCAGCTACAGGCATGATTGGTGTGACGAGTATGGGGGTGAGTCAAGCAGCAACGACGTCAAAATGTTGTTGGCAGATTCCACACTCTAAAATTTGTTTACTAACTCTTTGCTTTTTTACTTTTCTTGGTTACAACTGTGTGCTTGTGTTCTGCCTGTCAGTAGAGGCTGTGGGCATGTCTTAGTGTTTATCTTGCTTATTACCATGCCCAAATTAGGCAAACAGATTCTCAGGGTTGTAGTATAGTTCAACTTGTCATGGATACTCAGATCTCGAACACTCTTGAACTCTTGAATTCACTTGCAATTATTTTACCATGCAAGCACACCAAAAATGCCCAAAAACAGCTCTTCTTGAAACACGACTTGACATTATTATGGTACTAAAAAACAGAATGCTAGAACGGATCATTGCAAAACGGAAACTAAACTAATCATCCACAAAAGACTCAAGGCAATGACGCAGAGACAATACAACAATAAAGTACCAAAAAAGTACTATAGAGAAATATTAAAACATGTCGTATAGTTCCAAAGTTAACTGCCAAGGAGTAAGTGCTTGTATTTGCTTCATTAAAATTTTAACCAACAAAAAGCAAACAGTGAAAAATAATCGAAATTTCACTATTACTAGTGTACCAACCAAAAAGAATCTTACATATCGTCATATCGTCAAGGGAAACCGTCCAAGATAGTGATGTAAATATAGCACGAAGTGCATGACAAACTGCATACTATGTTAAGTACAAAACAATAGTATCTATCTAGCATTTACCTAAAACACATAACAATAATCCATGTTCAGAAAAAAAAATTGCAAGACGTGTTAAAAACAGTACTTACTCCCTCAATAGAAAATACCGTTGTGTGTGTGTGTGTGTGTGTGTGTGTGTGTGTGTGTGTGTGGATCGCATCTTAGAAGCACATAGGCGTTTGGCCCCAGTGCGCTGACAGCCACACGTTTTTTGCTGGTGCCCTCAATAAATTGGTGGCTCGTCTCGCCGGTGTGAGCGAGAAATGGCGCCGCAGGTGAAGGTAGCTAGTTGCAGTTGCTTTTTTCAACTTATCACCAATAATCTCCATAGGAACAGAACCCATCCTTAAAATGGTGGTATCTGTTTGCATCCATCACACTGATGTCACGCCCAACAATTTTTGAGATGATCTTTGTGGCATTGTGACAGTCACCACAGACACGAAGATTCTTTTTTATGCGAATAGGTGTCCCAGAAGGCATGTTGACGAGCCCAAAAGCAATGGCCAGCTTCTCACTATGTCCACACAAAGCATTCTCATTCTCCTCGTCCTCCACATCATCCAGCACGAAGCTTAAATTAGGTTTATACCCTGCCTTCTTCATCAACCCCATCAATCTATCCAGTTCAGCCTGAATCTCCTTGCGTTGTGGATGAGTTGCATCACCTACAACAAAGGCATGCAGTTGGTTATCAACTTCGATCCAGCTGCAATCAGGCAATTTTTTCACACCTGACTCCTTCATTTCATTTCTGATCTTTGCTAGCTCATCTTTCCTACCAGCAGCTACATAGATGTTTGCTAGCAGCACATAAGGTGTGGCATTTTTTGGTTCCAACTTCACAACACAATCAAAGGCACGTCTTCCTATCTCCACATGGCCATGGTTTCTAGCAGCACCAAGCAAAGTCATCCAAACCACATTATTAGGCTGAATTGGCATTTTGTTGATAAAGAGCTCAGCATCGACCAAGCACCCTGCACGCCCTAGAAGATCAACCATACATGCATAGTGTTCCCTGGTTGGTGTGACACCATGATTTTTACACATGGAATCAAAGACATAACAACCTTGATCTACTAGGCCAGAATGGGCACATGCAGAGAGAACACTAGTATATGTGACCTCGTTAGGTTTCGTGCCTTCCCTCTGCATTTGCTCGAACAGAGCAAGGGCTTCCTGGGCAAGCCCATTCTGTGCATATCCCGCAATCATCGCAGTCCATGAAACCACATCTCGTTCACTCATGTTGTCGAACAGCTCACGGGCGTCCTCTGTGCACCCGCATTTTGCATACATGTCAACTAGGGTGTTCCCTACAACCACATCCGACTGAAAGCCTCTTTATATGATCTCGGTGTGGAGCTGTTTGCCCTGTTCCAGGGCTGCTAGGCTGGCACATGCTTTTATCAGAAGAACAAACGTGACATTGTCTGGCTGCACACTTTCCTGTTTCATTTGCACATACAGAGCAAGAGCCTCCTTGCCAAGCCCATTCTGTGCATATCCTGCAATCATCGCAGTCCATGAAACCACATCTCGTTCACTCATGTTGTCGAACAGCTCACGGGCGTACTCTGTGCACCCGCATTTTGCATACATGTCAACAAGAGTGCTGCCTACAACCACATCCGATTGATAGCCTCTTTTTATGATCTCGGATTGGAGCTGTTTGCCATGTTCCAGGGCTGCTAGGCTGGCACATGCTTTTAGGAGAAGAACAAATGTGACTTTGTCTGGCTGCGCGCCTTCCTGTTTCATTTGCTCGTACAGAGAAAGGGCCTCCTTGCCAAGCTCATTGTGTGCATATCCTGCAATCATCACATTCCATGAAACCACATCTCGGTCACTCATGTTGTCGAACAGCTCACGGGCTTCCTCTGTGCACCCCATTTTGCATACATGTCAACAAGGGTTTTGCCTACAACCACATCCGACTGAAAGCCTCTTTTTATGATCTCCGAGTGGAGCTGTTTGCCCTGTTCCAGGGCTGCTAGGCTGGCACATGCTTTTAGGAGAAGAATGAACGTGACACTGTTTGGCTGCACGACTTCCTGTTTCATTTGCTCATACAGAGCAAGGGCCTTCTTGCCAAGCCCATTCTGTGCATATCCTGCAATCATCACATTCCATGAAACCACATCTCGTTCACCTCATGTTGTTGAACAGCTCACGGGCATACTCTGTGAACCCGCATTTTGCATACATGTCAACAAGGGTGCTGCCTACAACCACATCCGACTGAAAGCCTCTTTTTATGATCTCGAAGTGGAGCTGTTTGCCCTGTTCCAGGGCTGCTAGGCTGGCACATGCTTTTAGGAGAAGAACGAACGTGACATTGTTTGGCTGCACGCCTTCTTGTTTCATTTTGCTCAAACAGAGCAAGGCCTCCTTGCCAAGCCCATTCTGTGCATATCCTGCAAATCATCGCAATTCCATGAAACCACATTTCGTTCACTCATGTTGTCGAACAGCTCACGGGCGTCCTCTGTGCAGCCACATTTTGCATACATGTCAACAAGGGTGCTGCCTACAACTACATCCGACTGAAAGCCTCTTTTTAATGATCTCGGAGTGGAGCTGTTTTGCCCTGTTCCAACGCTGCTAGGCTGGCACATGCTTTTAGGAGAAGAACGAACTGACATTGTTTGGCTGCACGCCTCCTGTTTCATTGCTCATCAGAGCAAGGGCCTCCTCGCCAATTGCCATTCTGTGCCATATCCCGCAATCATCGCATCCATGAAACCACATCTCGTTCGCTCGTATTGTCCGAACAGTTCACGGCATCCTCTGTGCACCCGCCTATTGCATACATGTTAACAAGGGTGCTATCCTACAACACATCCGCGAAAGCCTCTTTTTTTGATGTGGGAGTGGAGCCTCTGCTCCTGTTCCAGGGCTGCTAGCCTGGCTCTGCTTTTAGGAGAAGACGAACAGAACCTTGTCCTGGTGCTAAGCCTGTCCTCTTGCATTTGCTGAAATAAATTAATAGCCTCCTCAAC
>MU832118.1:0-86288 GCA_029204225.1 Diphasiastrum complanatum | reverse complement strand
TTCTGTTTGGTAATTTTTAAATTATTATTGATTTTATCTTAAATTTTTTTG
Organism: Diphasiastrum complanatum; assembly: GCA_029204225.1. Classification (NCBI taxonomy): domain Eukaryota; kingdom Viridiplantae; phylum Streptophyta; class Lycopodiopsida; order Lycopodiales; family Lycopodiaceae; genus Diphasiastrum; species Diphasiastrum complanatum. The sequence goes on along the minus strand of MU832118.1, from coordinate 86,237 downwards.
ATGTGCTATATTGGGCATTGACTTTGGTTTAGATTTTATTGTTTTACTAATTTTTTTATAAATCAATTTGTTACATTTTTTAATTCTCAAATATAAATCAAATATTTGAAATATTAAGGTTATGCAATGAAGTGAAATATATATAAAACTTGGTTATTATTCCCATGACGACAAACGCTTAATGTTGCACTATCACACCAACCGCCAAACTTATATTGTTGACTTATTTGATTTTTCAATGATTGCAAAAACTCACAAGATCCCATAATTGGTTTTGTGGCTTATCCATACCAAAAGCCACAACAATTAATAAATCACTCAATTGAATTTTTTTTCTCACTCTAGAAATTGAGTATTAAATTTATTTAGTGGCAGTGGTACAACAAGCACATGTGCTGTTCAAAAGTGCAGACATGTTGTTGTAAAATAGATAGTAGATTAGTAGAACTTAACAAAATGAGAATGAACTTTCTCTGTGTTTTGCCCAATAAGTTCGGAGAGGTGGGGAAGGCTACAAATGACGAAAGCAACGCCATTTCTTTAACTCCTCTACTCTCCTAGATCCTATTTTAATTTGCCTCCATTCATGCTGTATCTTTACACATGTTGTCGCACAGTCTGCATATTTACATGTAAATAAGATAGGCGAAAAAAAACTCGACTGTCTGCATAAATACAAGTAAATTTCTACAGGCAAAAAAGACAAAAAACGCAACACTGTGTTTTTACACGTGATTTGTAACAAGCGAAAAAGACGACACTTGCCTTACAAAATGTCGAAGGTGCCCTAGGAAAAAAGCGAGGGCACCCTGTAAATCAATTTCTAAGGCATTTCCTCATAGTGTTGCATTTTTCGCATCTTCACCAATGTTCATTTCAGCAAAGGTTGACGTCACGGGCCTTTTCACGCTCATCCCATGCAATTATGCTAGCAGATTTGATGATGACAATAGCTACTCACGATCTCCTATAGACAGCACATCCACTTTGTACTTTCTTCATCTGCACACCTATAAAATTGTGTATATATTGAATACCATTTGCGTATTTAGTGTGTGAAAATAATAGCATCAGGAACTTATCAGAGATAGACGAAGTAGATGCCTTGTGCATTGATTCTTTTGTATTGTCAATAACAGGTTCATTCCTTTTTATAGGTTGAATTAAGCTTTGTAGAGCACGCGGTTTCGTCCGCTATTGTCTTGTGTTCCACAGCATTATTGACATGTATATTTTGCTAGACTTAATCTGATAACAACTCTGTCTCATTCTGCGTTCAAATTTGGTGTGAATATCGCTATGCTTTTCTACATTCTGTCTTATTCTCTTATTGCTCAATCTGGTAATTTGTTCTTAGCGAATTATATTAGTCTAGCTATTGGTGATTAATATTTAGTCTTGTCTTTCGCGACTGATTATCAATCAGAGCTCAGTCTAGCTCTTCCGTGAATCATTCGTGACTAATAATTGGTCTAAACTGTTTGCGACAAATTATTCTTCTAATATTTTGTTGCTTAATGTTTGGCTACGTAATCAGATCGACCGTGATTTCTATCACTAACATTCTGTTCGTTTTTTTATAGGCATAGTCATGCTTAGGGAAAAGAGTAATATAGCTCATTCCGCTACGCACGAACACTTTCTGTTCGAGTTCGTTTCTTGTTCGAGTTCGAGTTCGCTTCTTTTCGTGTTCGATTTCTTTTTCGAGCTATTTTTTAGACAGTAGCACTAGCTATTGATGCTCCTACAATGGTAGACCCAAATGACATTGTTGATTTCTAAAATAAAATAAATATGTTTATTTCTCTTGTCACTGTGTTGTTTTATTTGATATCTAATTTTGTCTATGCTGAGAAAAACTATTATTGATTACTTTTTTTTTCAATAATATTTTGCAATGAAAAAATAATAAACTTGGTTGGGAAACATCAAGTTCTTGCCTTTATGCATTTTTGCAAAACAATTACAAAAATAGCATCTGTTAATAATCCTTTTTTTTTTCAAATGATAAGTACTCACAATATTTAAATGATATCAATTTTGCAACATTTAGATGACATGCCTAAAAAGGTGCTTTAAAAAAAATACATAATTTAGCTTATTTTATGCTAAATATTAGATCTTAAAATAATAGTCATTAAATAAACAAAATTTAACATATTTTGTACAATTTTAGATACTTTCACTTTTAAACTGTTTTATAATTAATATAAAATTTCAATATTGCAAATATCCATATTTTTATCTTCGTTCCTAACAACTAAATTTTGAAATTCTAAAAAATTTAAAATATTAAGAATCATAGTAACATTTACAAAATAAAAATTATATATCTCAATATTTTTAGAGTTTCAGTTTAATATTGTTTTGACTTTAAAACCTATATATTGTATGTACAAATTTGAGCATAGAAAAGATAATCTAATAAATTTTCTTAGTAGAATTGTCATTATTTTTAATAAAGTATATTTTTTATTTAATGCAACAACATACATGAGAAAATCATTTCAAATACTTGCATTTTCTAAAAATAATCAAATTTTAAAAAGAAAAGGCTCTAGGTCATTTCTCTTTATTTTGGCACCATGTCTACACCATGCATTGGGCACCTAGGCATATATAAGACACTTGATTTGGTGTGAAGGGACTTCTACTAGCCAAAGATGAAACCTTTCATAGAATCATATGTTTCGAATTGTAAACATTCCAGCTTATAAAAGCTGAACATTTGAAAGTTAGAAGTCTATTGCATCCATTGATTATCCCAAATAAAAGGTGCTATAGTATCTTGATGAATATTGTAGTTGGTTATCTCAGGACATGTAATTATGCTATTTGTGGTTAATGGTTGATCACCTTGCCAAGCTAGCTAGCTACATGTCCTTATGAAGAGCACTTATTAGGCATCTTACTTGGCTCAGATATTTGTAGAATATGTTTATAAACTCTTCTACGAATTGCGAAGAGACATAGTAAGTGATTATAATCTGAAACTCACAAGTCTTTTTTGGTCGACAATTTTTTGGAAATTGAAAACTTTGCTTTAGTTTTAATTTTCTTGATCATCCAAAATCTAATGTCTAGAACCTGAGAACTAATCAAACTATGGAGGATTTGATTTGAGCATATCAAATCCTCCCTAGTTTGCATATCAAACTATGTTTCAATAAGCAGTCTCAAAAGTATTTTCCCTTGATTGAGTTTGCTTACAATAGTGATGAGCACTCAGCCATAGGTTTCATTTTATTTATGCTTATGAATTAGTTCCAACCCAGATCACCTATCTCAACAAAGACTAAAGAAATTAAAGTAGTCGATTTTTTGGTTGATATGTAAGATATATTATAGTTAGCACGAAGTGCTCAAGATTGGGCAAAAACTTACGTGGATCTTAACAAATTTTCTCATGAGTTTCAAGTAAGTAATGGGGTGTATATGGAGATACCTAATGCCTAGAAAGCAATGTGTATTGAAAAGCTTCATAAGTTATTTACAAGGTATATTGGACCTTACAAGATAATACTTTTAATATTGTCAATCCATGGGATCACAAACAATTGAACATGGGTGGAAAGGAGAAAAACTCAACATGTCACAAAATAATGAAGAGAGTCAAATATTTAACTTATCATTTACAGCTTTTCCAAAGAATTAAAGTACATCTCCTTGTGAGTCAACTGAACTTGAAATTACATTAGGGTGATATGCTTGGTTTTAATAATGACTTGGATTTTGTTGAAGACATGTCATCCAAAAAACCTTTGAAGTTGGAGTGAGTGTTAGATAGCAAAAACAAATGCTTGAGAAATTTATCATTTATAAGCATTTAATTTGATGGAAATGTCAATCAAAAGATGATGATCTTTGGGGTTGTGTTGATTGTCTAAAAAAGAAAATTTCCAGCTTCAATTTTCTAAGGACATCAATGTTCTAAGCTTGGAAGTATGTTATGTCCCTAGCTAACTCAAATTGACTACGCCTTGGCCATGGGTGGTCCAAGAGATACCTTAGTTAATGGTGACCTTCTGTTGATTGCAAATACTACTATGGAGTGGAAATTTTTACACTTGATATCCATGATTGGGTTGTCGTGAAAAAGAACTAGCTGATTTGAAAGCCCTGAAGGAAAAAGTGAAACATTTGTCAAATAAATTCATCTTTGCTTAGATTAGAAGCTCGATGAAGCTCCTATATGGCTGGAGATGGCAAGATCTGTTTCAAGGAAGACACTTGTGCCTAGTGATGTGATGTCTCTCATCGCAAGCTACCAAAGAGGCAGTAAAGTTGAGAAATTTATTGTTTGACATTGGTCTCAGACAATCTGCTCCCAAGAGGTCTAGGCAAAAAAATTAAAGTCATGTAGATGGTAACTCCTTCCAAGCTTCAGACAACACTGATAATAGCTTACTCAAGGGAGCTCCATATACTATGAACATCGATTTATGGCATGTGAAGCATGACAAGTTGAAGTTTGATCATTTAACAGAAGAGGCCTGAACTTCCTCTTTGTAGGTGACCTTGACAGACTATTTGAACATGATATATCAGATACACTCTCTTTTGTTGCACTATAGGAGAGTAATTTGAGAATACTTATTTGCAGTCTATGCTACTAATTCTGAAACCTTCCCATAGTTATGGGGCTTCAGTGGTGAAAGGGACAAGGAAAGACCACTTGAACATGCTCGTATCAAATAAACTCTTTCTTGTTGAGTAATTTGAAGATAATCATTGGCAGTCTACACTGCATTTTCTAAGACCTTCCCATGTATAACTATGTGGCGTTGTTGGTGAATAGGACAAGGAAAGACTAGTTGAAAATGACACTAGATGGGCTATATTTTGTTGCAGTTTAGCAGAATAATCTAAAGATAATCATTTGCATTCTATGCTTCATTATCTAAGACCTTCTCTCTCTAAGTTATGTGGCTTTGCTGGTGAATGACGCGGAAAAGGTTTAGCTCTCTTTATAGAACAGGATTTTCACATCATCGATTGGGTTATTGGTCTTTGAAGGTAGGTGACCTGAGCTACAGCTGACTAGAAGGTAGTACATATGTTCCTAATCTTGTATGAGAAAAGACTGTTGGGATTTACTAGAGATTCTTAATTTTTCCGAGACTATATTGCTTTGAGAAGTTCATATCTAATTAGAAAGAAAAATTCAGTGCTTTCAAAATTTGTGGATTTTTTGTGATTGGCTTCAAATGTATTCTGAGATTTATTTTAGATGGTTTGCATCCAATTAAGGGTACTAAATTGCCTTGCTGGAAAGCATTCACCTGGGGATATCATCTCATTGAACTTCCTATTGACTTTTCACCGATTTGAATCTGCTTTTGGGTTTTAGATAGTAGCAGTTGAGAGGATTTGACAGGACAAAATGTTACTGTATGGCATGTTTTGAGGCAACTACTATGAGGCCACATGTGATTAACACCAAAATCGTTTCTTCCTTGCAGCATTATGTAGACACAATTGCCAATATCAGATTGACAGAACATGTTGCAACGAGTTGAAGCTAAAGTGAAACTCTATTTGGAAATTGCATTGCACCCACCTTAACACTGAGGACACAATCAGCACTGTCTCTGGTTGTGGAGGTGAAGGAGAACTTGTATTGGGGATTGAAGCAGGATAACATACATTAATGCTCCATTTGAAGGAAACATTGTTTCTGATTGACAATTGTCAATGCTTATTGATAAGCACAGGAGAATTTTCTTTATTTCTCCAAAACAACATTCACATTATTTCAGCTGGACTATAGATTGTTTAAAGAATTCTTCCTCCACTTGCATTAATCTTCCTCGGTCCACATTCTCCCTCTTCTGGGCTCCAGAAGAAACTCTGTGAATTTACTGCTCAGAAATGTTTTGAATCTGTCGAATTTACAATACAATGCTAACACCTTACAGCTGGATATACCCACTACCAGTCAATGCTTCATCTGCTAGCAAGCAGAAATGAGATTAGGCTAGAAAGTTGAGCTACTCTTAAGCTTCCAACGCTTTAAAAGTGACACCAACTTTCAGGAATAAGTATATCTTGGCACAAGTTTCCAAGAACTGAGGTGTATGCACCAAAGAGCAATAGCTACAAGGATTACAAGCTACTCTTAAGCTTCCCACACTTTAGAAGTGACAGCATCTCTCAGCAACAAGTATACCTTGGCACAGGCTTTCCAAGACATGACTTGTATGCACCAAAGAGCAACAATTACAAGGACTATTGACACATCTAGCAAGCTATATGCAGTTGATTCCCAAATAGAAGTGCCTTGAAACTAGTGAGCGTTATTGAAGCGTATATCAATACCTGAATCCTTACAGTTCATCCGCATGAACATGATCTTCGCAATCATGAGGAGAAATAGATATCCTGGTCTTCACAACTTTGCAATTACCAAGAGAAATAGATATCCTAGTCTTCACAGACAACTGCTTTAAGCCTTGCCAAAGCAACCCTAGCAGGAATACAAGCAGCTACAGATGCAGTAGATGGGGCTAGAACTGAAAGCTGGTGAATTTGGCCTTGAGGCATGGAATGCTGGATGAGTGTCATGCAGTTTTCATTATTTGCTCTTTGAGGATCAGAGCTATTCCCGGCATCATCAACTTGGCAGCACCTTAACCATGACTGAGACTTCCCAGCCAAACTAAACACAGATATATCATTTTCAAACTGTATCTCATGCTTTCCAAGTCTATTACCCTGCTCTTCTGCAATAGATGAAAGAGTCCTCGTTCTCGTCTTCCTCGAGGAAAGGCGGACTCTTCTTAGGACTTTCTTGGACAAGGCAGCCTTGTGCAAAGATTCACGTTTTTTCCTGTCCAAAACATTCGGCTTTGATGAGGCTTCGACATATTGTGGAATCAGTAAAGAAATCCTTGATTGTCGACCGATGGGTTTGGTGCCACATTCACTACCCACAACAATGCCGACTGTTCTATGTGTCTTACAGTAGTTGATTTGCAAGGTTCACTTTGCCCATTATCTACAATAGCAGAAGAAAAACGGTGTCCTCGTTGTCTAGCTGTTCGTCTGCCTGTTCTCCAAACTGGCTGAATTTCATCCAACCTCTCACTATTTACAGTACCTTCACCTTGGAAGAAAGTGTTAAGCTTGTTGAGTTCAGCTACTTCCACCACAACGGGATACCCAATAATTGGTTTCTTATTTAATTTGCTTGCCAATAAAACCATAGGCACAGATTCTCTCTGACTTTTTGCCCGTGTATCAACTTGAACATCAATCCAGCTTGCATCTGGATACTCGGAACTTGCTATTGGAGAATATATACAAACATCTCGTTCATTCTTCAAGCTCTGAATCCCCCTTTGACATCTGTGGAGGTGCTTCTGATTATGGGAAAACAGGTTTCCAACTCCGAGTTGTACTATTGGTGCAGACTTCCTGGCCAAAGCTGAAAAGTGCAAGCTTTGATCAATTTCTTTGCTGATCTTCCCCGCATAGTTCTTTGGCAAATTTTGGTTTCCCCAATTTTTCTTGACGTGACTGTTCTTGCACTTATCAAGAGGAAAATATAGATCTCCACCACGATCCCTATCTGAGAGGACATCCACATTCATGAACTCTTTGCTGTCTCTGGTCCTCATGCCTTTGTCGGGTTCAGATTTGGGCATACGGTCTTGTGCAATACCTGCAAAATGTATCTTTGTCAAAATTTCTATGTTCAAAAGATCTGTACTCTTCCCAGGGCATACATATCTCAAATACACAGCTGTTACAAAAAGAAAATGACCAAAACATCAAGAAAGATTCCCCTTGAATGCCTTCACCAGAATGTTCGTGATGTAGCAGCACACCTGCCACATGGAGGGGATTCATAAGTCCCATAAGCAAGTCTCAAGTGTATCTGCTAGAACAGACTACCTATAAGAAGATGTTGAAGGATGTAAAGAACCGGGACTCCTCACATTTGGATGATGACTAGTAGGCTACAAGGAAACTAGGAAAGAATCTACTTCCAAGAAAAACACAGCTCTTCTTTGGGTTTTCTTTCTAGGCCAACTGTCTTTGTTCTAGCCTATAAACTCTGCTCCTCTCATCTATTCAGCTTATTTGGGTGTCTTCACTTTGGTTTGACTATGCTTGATTGGCTGCTATTGAGAACTGACCCTGGTCATTTTAATCATCAATGTCAAGGTCCATATCATCAATGTCCAGATAGCTTTCAGCTTGGTAGCATATATCCAGCAAGTCTGGACCGTCCACATAAGACCCTTCATACAGTTGCAAGAACTGTAGCACATTCTGATTTCTTTTCAGAGAGCTGTCTGAATAGGAGTGCTTTCAAAGGTAATCATTCTGGGTTAGGAAAATGGAAATGGAAACAAAAGCAACAATTGAACTGGCAATAAGTAAATCCCTCAAATTGAGTACGTATCAATTGAGATTGTTATTGTCCATCTACTTGATAGACTCCATGTGACGACTGAAGCTACTTGCACCCAATTTGGGGTGATAAGTACAAGAGCATGTATTAAAGCTCAAATAACATCCTTGAAAGCGTTTAAATGTTCCTCAGTCAATTCATGTAAAACATCCTTCTTAGATGATTCACATAAGAATCAGGTTCTTTCAATATTCACACACTGAGGAGTCTGTATATAATTTGTAATTTTGATCTGTGCAGAAGAAAGGGAGATTGAAATTCAGCTTTTAGAAATTTGTCACTGCTTTGGGCAAGTACTGTAAAGGATGTAACCCACCTAATCTAAACTCTCAAAAAAGAATGTATTTGCTTTGAAAGAAAATAATGAAAATAGTGGACAAGATGAAATCACTCATTTCAGCAAATCAATACATTGATACTTCAAGCCCTTATTCAAGACACAAAAGCACTCTAAACCCTAGACATTCTTCTTGAGAATTCTATGACCTGAAAAATGCATATGCTATGTGGAATGGAATGTGAAAGATATGGCTAGATACCAATGCCAAGATCCAAGTAGTAAGCAAGAGAAAGTCTAGTGTACTTGCAAGAAAGTTGTTTTAAGAGCAAGGGGGTCTGAATGTAATGAGGGACCTAAGAGCTAGAGGGGCCCAATTACAAGGAGGGACTAGAAGATAGGGAGAGGACCCAAGTACTAGGTGGGGACCAAGTACAAATAAGGAGCCGAGTGCTTAGGATGGACTTCAGTGCAAGAGGGGGGGACCCAAGTGCTTAAGGGGAGGGAACTACAGTACATGAAGAGGCCCGAGTTGTAGGAAGGCTACAGAAGAGATGTGAAACAAAGAGAGGATCCAGGTTCAGTTCAAGAATGCAAGAGGTTGAAGAAAGATCCAAGCACGTTTTGGGAAATGCAATGGTTATGCATGCAAGACTTTAGCATGATCCAGCATGTGAAACAGGAAGCAAAGTCTATGCATGCTAGACCTTTAGTAAGACGCAAGTTTGGGATGTTGAAAGAAAATTTGATGCATGCAAAGTTTTGACAAGATCCAGGCTTGTACTGACAAAGGCAAGGTATACAATGGGAAGTTAGAGAAGATTAGACAGAAACTTAGCATGCATTGAAGTTTCCACAATATCCTCTACCAACAAGATCAATCAAAAGTGCTGAAGACAGGCTTGATCCACATGCAACAATTTCTCTTGGCAAATGGATACTTGCAATCAAAAGCATTAGCACTCTTGTCAAATCTCCATAAGTTCACTCCCTAGAGGCCAACTTCATCCTCTTTTATGGAGGTGGCTTGAAGGTAGTGGGTGAGATGTAAAGAGAGGGAAAGGAGGATGTCTCCAAGGGTCATGTAGAGAGAAGAAGCATGAGATAAGAGTCTTGCATGTGAGAGAAAAGCATGGTGAACTTCTGCACTTCTGCATGTAGCTAAGAAGTCAAGGAATTAGGGTAGGTGGAGAGTAGTGTGCCCTCCCAAAACATGCAAGATGCTTTTATCCTGGCTTTAATCAAATATTTTCCCAATGATATTGATGAAAGATGTGCCATCTTACTTTTCTGGGTTTATAATTTCCTAGAATCCTCATGTTTGACAGATACCGAGGATTAATGAACAGAGCTCTCCAATAGTATACAATCATCCACCGAGTAACTATCGATGTTCCCATTCTTCGTGCCCTAAGTCTCCACAAGGACCCTCACATTTGTTTGTTCAATTCTTTGGGGCCCTGTCCGGTTCTCAAATTTATTGATAGCTATCTATCCTTCAAATAGATTCTTAAGTAGGACACTCACAAGTACATTTGAATCATCAACAAAACCTTTAGAAGCATTTTCTTTTGAGCATTTTCAGTGATCTAGGCAATAAAGGTACATGACAATCAAAGATTTTTATGCCCTTTAGAGGTTATTCAGACATGCATGCATTGAAAATAATTCATAAATACCTTCTCTGAAGGACAATCTCCTAGATCTTATAAGGCACTTAGAGTTTTCTTTACTTTCAAGCAGGATGCCCTAAAAGGTGAACTTTTTCATGGCCATGACCCAATCAGCAATACTTACCAATTTGCCTCTCCTTGATTGGGCTGCCTAACTGCCTACTATGTCGCTGACATAATCAATTTGACTCCGCAAGAATCATGGGGACCAGGTTGAACTATTCAAACTTTAGGGTTTTTATACCTCCAAGCATAGTTGCCTGTTCCGGAATGGAATGCGTTCTGGAACGTGTTCCGTTCCAGAACTTGGCCAGGAAAAGTAAAATAAAAAATTCGTAATTCTTTAACAAAGAAAAAAAGCAGATGATGCCCAAAACTCATCCGAAATGAATCATGTCAGCAATTACAAGCACCCAGTAGAATCTTCCATAAGAGATAAAAAAACAAAACAGAGATATTTCAAAAAATTAAGGATCAATATCTTCAAAATATGAATGGAAGGCCCTGCTGGTGCTGAAAAATAGTTGGGAAACCACCTTGAATATGACCTGAAAAAAATGTTGGGAGACAACCTTGAATATAGATTTTAACAGACAGATGAGAACCACCATACATATGCAAGGTGGTTCCCAACCGTTTTTTTGAATTCATATTCAAGGTGGTTTCCCAACTAACTTTTAGCACCATGAGGGCCATCTTTCGTCCATGTTTTATTGGTGCCTTAATTTTTGGAAATATTTCTGTTGTGTTTTTAATCTCCTATAGATGAAGCCACTGGGTGCTGACATGATTCATTTTGGATAAGTTCAATCAAATAGTAGATATTTTCAATTTTTTTAGAAGTGAGTCTCAAGAAATAACTTATGCAAAAAGCGGTATTATTCAAGTATTAAAATTTCTGATGGCAACGTCTTGCAAAGAAAGCTTCACGAAACGTTTTTTTCGACTTTTCTTCTAACAAGTGAGATTTCAGTTTACATAATTAGTCCTGCAAGGGACATTGACATGGGCCTATTTCCTACAACCTACTAAAAAGCTCATCAGATGAACTAGTAAATCCAACAAGCAAATTGCTCCTTCCAGTGTCCATCAATTTGTTTGCAGACAAGTAGAGTATCTCAAACAAAATGCTGGATTACTTGCCCATCGGTTGTAAGGATAATGCTTGTTTTCAAGTACATGCAGCAGCAATTAATCAGAATGCTTGTTTTCAAGTACATGCAGGGGTGAGTAATTAATCTATCTATGTACCCAGAAACTCCCCCTTTTTTTGGTTTGATACCTGTTTTTTCTATTAAAAAAAAAATCCGACCCCCAGTACGTTCTGGCCCAAAAGGTCGAAACAGGTTTCTAAGCCTCCAAGTACAATGTTTACACTAGAATTTTGATCAACCACAATAAACCATTCTAATTGTGGCTCTCGAGTAGGAAAGTGATTCCCACTTGTATTGCTAACTCTTATGTCTGCATCTCCATTTGGGTGGTGGCTTATATCTTGGAATGCTTATGTTTGTGCATGTGACCTGCACCTACTGTAGGGTGCTGATGATGTGAGCAGGGATGTGTAGCATTTGGTTCATGCTATGCACATGAAGTTGATGGTTTAAGACCTTTTTGTTGGACTCCATAGGGTTGAACATTGCATGTCTCCATGTCATGTTGGGTTTCATCCCAGACATACATACCATTGATATATATCTTGAAGTGTTGGGAGAGCAATCCGGGTGTTCTTTGAGTACTATAAGAAGATATTTGCTTGGAGTTATGATGAACTATAGGGGACGAAAAGAAATGTATGAGCTCACTATTGCTTCAACCATCGATGCCAAACCTATCAAGACAACAAAGGTAGTAAGTAAACACGAAATATGTTGAAAAGGTTCACCAGAAAAGAAGAACCTATCAAGGCAGGCTTCAGATATGCCATTGATTATAGTGCTTGGTTAAGTCGCATTATTGTCTCGAACAAGAATAGAAATCTAAGAATTCACATAGATCTTCAAAAGCTGAGTTGAGGGTCACTTTCCACTGTCATCTATTGGAGCAATACTGGATGATGTTGTTGGAACTTGGACATGAAATGTATAGCTTCTAACATTTCGATCAACATTTCAAAAAGGGATCTTGAAAAGACAACTTTCATCACATGATGGGGTGCACATGCATATAAAGTGATGGCATTTGGACTCTTGATTGCGCTGGCATCATTTCAAAAAGGTACGTCAAGAGCATTCTATGAATGTTGTGACAGATTTGTGAGTATCTTTCTTGATGACTTTTGTATCTATGGCACCAACGATCAATGTCTGGAGTGCATGGAAAAATGCTTAAAAAATATAAGGGTTTGAAAAAAATTTGAATTTTTTGAAGTGCACGTTTGCAGAAAAAGGCATACCATTGGGAAAAATGTACCAAAGTATGGGATTGCAATTGATTCAGCAATTACGAAGATGCAGTTTCCTGAGAACATAAAGAGGTGAGGACATTCTCAGGTATGGCAGGTTATCAGTGACGATTTCTTTATGGGAAAAATTCCATTGGCAAATCTTTCCAGCATAGCAATTGTAGAAAGACACTGTCCTTATTTTATTGCTTCAAAAGCTCCTCCCTTATTTCACCAGCACCAGAGTGAAATAACATCTACTACAATGACTCTTGCAAACACCTAACCTTCTGTGAGACACAAGTCTTGTATAGCCTAGTTCCTATAAAAAAGTTGTCTCCGAACATACAAAAACATAAAAAACTTCATCCAATGGTGCAAAGAACTTAGGTACAGTTATACTACAACTGCTCTGCCTTATTTTGAACAATAAAAAAAAAAGTTGCTGCTAAGCTGTGAACACATTCACACAACTAAATGATCTTTTTACAAACCAACTTGTAAAGAACCACTAAAAGCATGAAAATGAGAATACATAAATTTGGGCATGTCTTTGCAGAAGACAACAGTGCTAGCCAATAAATTCAAAGTCTACTAGACTGGACACTGAGCACCCCCAGAAAGTAATTGTGCTTCTCATCGCAATACACTGAGGCATTACATTGAAGGCCATTACTGATTCGATCCAATTGCTAAGACCCCTAAGTGCATACAGCAATTCCAAGATTTTCCATCCGTGCTTAGTTCTAGTATAAAAATCCATTTCCAGCAATAACCAGGAGGCATACCTGAAAAAATGTCCTGTGAGTTAGCCATCCAACGTCTCTTACTGCGAAAATTTGAGCGAAAATCAAAAGATTCAGCTTCATACTCCCCTACAGCTCTGTTGCTAAGCATGTTACCCACAATATTGACATGGAGCTTATCTGCCTCATCCACTAATCTTTGAGAGCCATCTTCAAAAGTCTGACATGATTTATGGTCTGAACTGTTCATATAATCAGAAAAGTATTCTTCCATTGGGCGTGAAGGAAAAAGAGCAACCTCCTGGCCTCGCATAGGTTTAGACCCTCTATGGGCAGATGATAACTGTTGACCAGTTGATCCCACCTGATCCCTTACTTTCACCACCTCTGTGCCTTCTTTCCCCCTACAACCAGTGACCACATCTTTAAGCTTATTACAGATATGAGGCTCAGTATTACTAGAAGACTTATCAATGGAAGCCATTGAAAGAATGCTTGGCTTTCCATAATGAGTGCAACTCATACTGCACCTAGGTCCTGTAATAGGTGGACAAGAAGAGAACTGTATAGCTGACAAGGATCCTTCCTGATCCAAAGATCTAACTAGCATTGACTGCGTCTGCGCACTTTTGCAACCAGAAAGGTCCAAACCAATTGAAACTGTACTAGAAGCTTCTGGAAAAGCATTTGCTGGAAGCCCACAAAGATCTGTGCTAGGAGACAGAAGTAAAGATTGATTTCCAACACCAGATGACTTATCTCCTAACAAAGGACCTCTGAGACTTGAAAGGTTCTCAGCAGTAACAGAGAGCTTGGCACTATTTTCCAACACTTGCATGAGAGGCTTCTTGCGATCACGTCTTTTTGAGCTAGAATCTTTAAGTCCTGATGATCTTTTCCTTTTCCAATGTGCAGCCACACCTTCATCGTACTGCAAGCCACAGCTCGTGGCAATATTGATTATACTACTTGGTTCTGTACACCTGCTTCCTGATGTGTTTGCCACCATAGCCGGTTGCAAGTTCCGATGAACATCTGCAATCTTTAAGCCAAAGTCCTGTAAACCTCTCATTCTAGGAGTTGATTCAAACTTTTCATCATCTGTTTCAAGCTCCTGCTTTTGATGATCCCATTGGAAAGAGGGCCTAATAACAGCTTCTGCTGAAAGTGTGTAGGATTTTGCCATCTCTGGTGCATGATGAATGGACTGGCGCCCCAAATGAGTAATTCGGTAGTATGGAGCACGGTGAGTTTCCAACAAGGTTTCCACACTGCTAACTTCATGAGCAAGACCACCAGTTTGACCAATCCCTCGTATCATTGAAGGTTCAGCCAATCCTGAAGTATTGCCAAGCTGCTGCTTCTCAAGCTCTAAAGCATCAAGAATTGCATCCTCTCTTCGTGCATACTTCTCTCTCCTCTTTGCAGAATGGCCAGCTAATGCTTTTGCCCTCTCTATGCATTCCTCAAAATCCCCACAACGAAACGCTTTGACTCTTTTGGACTTCTCAATGTTGTACCAATCTCTGAAAAGCAGAAAACTATTCATAAACTTCCGACAAAGGCACAGACCGGTAACAGAAAATAAAGGCAGAGCAGTTGCAAACAATTCCTTGTTACAAGATTGTGAGTTTGCAGCTAAAAAGAAATAATGGCCTCACAAAAATAATCATCATTGATAGGTATCAGGCCTCAAGACACGAAAAGATCAGATAGTACCCCAGTTTACCACATCTTCAGAAGATAAGTGCCTAGGTGCTCTCTATTTATAATGTGACAGATTTTCTCCTTTGGTGTGAAAGGTGAACTGCTGCATGCAAAAGCTTCACAAGATTTTGATTTCCTTTATATCCACAAATTTGTATGCTAGAACCTTAAAATTACCTGTTTGAACTCCTGATCAAAGGAAACTGCTGGATGAATCTGAGCAATAAAAGTAGCTTTATTTTTTTGAGGAAAAATCAAAGTGCTACTCTTTGCTTTGAAAAATCTCTAATGATAATTACTCAGAATTTTTAAATACAACGAGCTTTACAACCTATATGCTCAAAAATTGCAGTTTTCAACCTTTGGGCTTCTAGCACTTGGCATGTTAGAATAAACACTCCCAAGTCACTACAAATACTTCTGATCAATGCAACAGGTACCTAGGAACATTCAAATTCCAAAGATTTCAGAAGACAAGATCGTTATAAAATGATGAAATATCTTTATCACTCAAAACATTTTCTCGTAGACAATGGATTCGAATCGAAGAATAGGCACATCTTCAACAGCGCATGTGTTTAACTAGAAACTATCCAAGATAGGAACTTTGAAGTCTCTAAATTGATTTCACAATTGATGAAATTTCCTAGTGTACATGGAAAAAATATCAATTCCTTATCATCAAGAAAATCAACCTCATCAGGTAGTACAAATGGATACCAATGAAAAAGTCATTTGTAATGCTGACATTCAAGTTCATGATCAGAATAGTGATAATAGTGATCCTGGCTATCCAATATTTCAAGAACCAATCTTTCACTTGTTCCTCAAACCACTAGCAACAAATGATGGTTTACGTTAATTATAGGATATAACATCTCACTTCTAAATGGGTCTAGAATAGGTTTTATAGACTGCAACTATAGACAAACCAAAACAGTTTTTTCCCTCAAATTGAGTAAAGAAACTTGTCCCAAACTTCCCCTGACACTGAACTGAATTTTGACACTCATTTTAACCTGAACTTTATCTTGAATCCAAACTCAAACTTCACCTTGAATTTGAGCCCAAACTTTGGTTTGAACTTTAGTTTGCAATTTCACTCGAAGGATAGCTCAAATTCACGATCAAACTCCCACATGATTCCAGTTCGACCTGAACTCCATTCGGTTTCAAATTCCATTGTATGCCCTTTCTATATTGTAGTATTGTCCCTTGAATTAAAAAACCAACCGATTTTTCTAAAAAGTTTGGAGACAAAGCCTTAAACCACCAACTTCCACAATCATGTCACTTTATACTAATGTTGCTACAGCCACAATTTAACTTTCTTTTTTTAACAATCAACAATTGCCTCCAAACTAAAGTTTGTTATCTCATCAACTAATACATAGCAGTGCAAACCAACAATGCATAAGGAACACTAAAATCAAGCAGAACTAATTTTAAAAGCGATACTCAGAAGCAAACGAGTGATTTAAACAAAAACAAAAACTTAAATTGTTCTGAAAGAAATCTAATATTGCTTTGAGAAACAAATGAAAATATAAAAAAATTAAAATCACTTGAAATTCACACATCTGCAAATCAAAATACAGGATTCCAAAAGTTTGAATGAAAACTCAAACCAAGTACTCTGATCAAAGCCATATCTACCACCACATTGATAAAAGTTGGATCTATCACCGCTCTGATAATCAATATATGATCAATCTAAACTTGCTCTGATACAATAAATGTCATGTACTCATACCTCAGCTGTATACACAAGAACAAGGTTAATCAGAGTGGACCAAAAGAAATATTAAAACAAATGAGAATAATGCTACAAGTCTATAACAACTCCATGAAAGCAATACATAAAAGTGCGCTAAAATGAACAGCAAGCCTGTTTCAAAAGCTTAACACCAGCTTTCAAGCGATTGTGGGCACATGAACCGAGATTTCCATAGCTATGTTGGGGAACGAGGGTTCTCCAAGACCAGAATTCAAAACTGAATCAAAAGATAAAAAAAATAATTGTCACAATGCCTTTTATAGTCCATTCAAGATTTAACCTACTACTTAAACTGTCTTTCAAGTCCTAACTGACTAATTAAATAACCACAAGCCCCCTTTGAGGCCTTTTGGCTCCTAATGGGCTCTTTGCATTGACAAGAAAGAATAAGATTAACACCTGATTATTGATAGTAGATTCCAAAGCATTACACATTTTCATCCCACTAAAGACAATTCTACTAGAGCACATGCATGTTTGGATCTTGTACCTGGTGATGTCGTTGGTCCTAAGAATACTAGAGCAGGATGTTATTTTACTTTGCTGATAACTTTAATAGAATGACATGGATATTTCCTCTAAAGCAAAAATATGATGCTCTTAGTATTTGTAGAAAATCCATGTGGAGAGAAATAAAAAACTTCAAGGTCACATAGAGATAAAGAGCATAAGTCTGAAGGTTTTGAAGAATTTACAGGTCTCATGAAATGAAGCAGTAGTTTTTCAATGGTTTACCGTTTATACTCCACACAAAAAATGGAGTAGAAAGGAAGAACACAACCCTTCTAGAAATGGCAAGGTCAATGACTTACGTACATCAAAACACATTCAGAAATGTTCACAAACAAGTTTGGAGGTCTACCTTTATGTTTAGTTTTATCTTTTCCTTGACATTATATATCATGTAACATATAAAGTAGTCTTGAAAAAGACCTTAAAACTGGATATACTTAGGTAAAACTTTTAAGCTTGAAGCAAATTCGGGCAGCAATGAAAACATAAGGTCTCAATTTCAGAAAAGTTGAAAATTGTTCAACATGCCTTTTTCTTTAGTTCAAATTGAACAGCATTAATTCTAAAATACTACATATTTCTGCATACAAACTGCAAAACAAAGCTGGTAAAATCTACGAACTAATTTGATAAAGGTCTCTTAGACCCTGAAGCTCTCTTTCATAGGCTGTTGATTTTCATCATGTGACTTATGCAGAGTCTCACTCGCCACACCTTTATTTATCTAGCTCATCTCACCCCCTACTAATCTGCTTAACTCTTTGTACCACCGAATTTAACTCACTGTAGATTTTCTCCAATTCGAAGAGCTTTGATACTTTCTACCATCTCAAAAGCATCCATAATCGGAATGTTTGTAGTTACACACTCCAACAATCCTTGCACCCCCTTTGAGGCCCTTTGGCTCCTAATGGGCTCTTTGCATTGAGAATAAAGAATAAGATTAACAACTAATTATAAATAGTAGATTCCAAAGCATTACACAATTTCATCCCACTAAAAACATTTCTACTAGAGCACATGCATGTTTGGATCTTGAACCTAATGATGCCGTTGGTCCTAAGAATACTAGAGCAGGATGTGATTTTACTTTGCTGATGACTTTACTAGAATGACATGGATATTTCCTCTCAAGCAAAACAATGATGCTTTAAGCATTTGTAGAAAATCCATGTGGAGAGAAAAAACTTCAAGGTCACATAGAGATAAAGACCATAGGCCTGAAGGTTTTGAACAATTTTCAGGTCTCAAGGAATGAAGCAGTAGTTTTTCAATGGCCTATACTCACAAAAAATGGAGTAGAAAGGAAGAACAGGTTACACAACCCTTCTAGAAATGGCAAGGTCAATGACTTACATACATCAAAACGCATTTAGAAATGTTCGCAAACAACCAAGTTTGGAAGTCTATCTTTATTTTTAGTTTTATCTTTTTCTTAACATTATAT
This sequence comes from Diphasiastrum complanatum, assembly GCA_029204225.1. Lineage (NCBI taxonomy): Eukaryota > Viridiplantae > Streptophyta > Lycopodiopsida > Lycopodiales > Lycopodiaceae > Diphasiastrum > Diphasiastrum complanatum. Next base: position 67,295 of record MU832118.1, on the reverse strand, counting down.
ATCATGTAACATATAAAGTAGTCCTGAAAAAGACCTTAAAACTGGATATACTTTAGGTTGGACTTTAAAGCTTAAAGCAAACGCAGCAACGAAAACATAAGGTCTCAATTTTAGAAAAGTTGAAAATTGTTCAATTATGCCTTTTGTTTTAGTTCAAATAAAATAGCATTAATTCTAAAATACTACCTATTTCTGCATACAAACTGCAAAACAAAGCTGGTAAAATCTACCAATTGATTTGACAAAGATCTCTTAGACCCGGAAGTTCTCTTTCATAGGCTGTTTGATGTTCATCATGTGACTTATGCAGAGTTTCACTCACCCACACCTTTATTTATCTAGCTCATCTCACCCCTTACTAATCTACTTAACTCTCTGTAGCACCTAATTTAACTCACTGTAGTTTTTCTCCAATTTGAAGAGCTTTGCTACTTTCTACCATCTCAAAAGCATCCGTAATTGGAATGTTTGTAGTTACACACTCCAACCATCCTTGCACGATATCAATTTTCAGCTTGTCCAATTCAAATATGAGCTATCTAACCTAATATTTCAGTTTTGTCTATATCTATAAATTTTTCCAGATTCTAGATAATATTAGGATGTCGACTATCAATATCTAAGCGTTTATATCATGTATCTCTGTATAGGAGTCAAAGAAAAAGGTTTAAAAACTATTTTATAAATCTAAATTGATTACTATTTGTTTATATGGATCAAAGTTCCAAAGAGGTCATTACAATGTCTCCTCAAATATGATATAAAAACTTATACATGATTTTAGAGAGCAAGCAACATAAGTTTAAAGCAAGCTCACAAACACACCTTGCACAAAGAGGCAGGCCAACAGGGAATGAGAGAGGTCAAGACAGAGGAACAGAAACAGTGACGCGGTTGTCCTCTGCCTCTCCCTTTACCTCTACCTCTTCCATGGCCTCATTGACCCATCTTGGCATTTTTCTGCAAGCCTCAAGAACCACATGTGAATTTTCCTCTAGTGAGGTACAAGAGTAAGATCAAGGACCACATCACAACAAGAGATGGATGAGGTTAATAGTAACTGAAGATTATGAAAGAAAAGTACGATTCCGATATTGACAAATTAGACTTGGGATTGGTAGCCTTAAGAGCAAAAGATTGTTGGTGATAATGGGTCTATAAGATAGACAAAAGCTCATATGGGAGCACAGATAGATACAAAGTAGAATTGATTGCTAAAGGCTTTGCATAAAAGGAAGGCATTGATTTTGAAGAAACGTTTGCATCAGTGAAAAAAATAACCACCATTAGAAAAGTATTAGCTTTAGCATCTCTCTTTGGATTGATATATAGGAGATGGACATCAAGTCAACTTTCCCAAACAATGGTCTTGAATAAGTCTATAGAGAACCTCAAGATTTTATTGTTGAAGGACAAGAGACCAATGAGTACAAGTTAAAGAGAGCTTTGTATGGCTTAGAGCAAACTCCTAGATAGACAAAGATATGGGACACAAAGATATACGACCACTTCAAGTGGAAAGGATTAAAGAAAAGTACTGTTAATTCAAATTTGTATGTTTTCAAACATGGTGAAGAAGCTAATACCATTGTCTTATCATTGGATGACCTAATCGTTACAAGAAATTGTTAAAAACTTTTAAGTATTAGATCATATCTACATAATACTTAAATGAAAAACCTGGGTCTTTTGCACTATTCTTCACGCATAGAAGTGTCACAAGGAAATGATAAAATTTGCATGTCATAAATAGTCAAGAACGTATTAACAAAAAAAGCATCACACTTAGAAAAGATGATAGCAAATGATGATTGTCGAGCAATTTCCAACTAAAAACATTGTTTGAACAACACCCACCACCAAAAAAGTAGCATATCCCCTACAAAGAAATATTGTATGTTGGAGCTTGTGGCACCTAGAGAAAATGCAAGAAATGTCCCAGAACAAAGTTCGGATCCATAATAGCCTCCATATAAAGTCAAAATAGACAAGTTTCCCCTGTCCCTTGGTACCAACCTTTTGGGGTCAAAGGTAAGGCGGGTGGCTAGTGGATGGGGATGGGATCTTGTGAGTGCAATGTGTTGTGTGCATGCTCTCATCTACTGGACCGATTGTGCTGCTTTTCCACTGCCAAACCCTTATACACATTTTAGCAAGTAGGTCAAGTAGGACGCACGGTCCACTTGACACCTAGAGTTGAACGTAGTCAGTGATACCTCATTGGTGCATGTATGATGTGGCACCCAAGATCTTTTGGATCTTGAGGGGTTACCATGCCCTCCCACTGATTGATTATTCACTTGTTGGAATCCATCTCTCTTGTCAAGGAGCTTGAGCTTTGATGTGTGCTAACTTTCTTTATTCTCCATCTTTTTGAATGATTTATGTTATGCTAATGATGCATTTATTGTCATCTATCATAGTTATGATGGTATATATAATCTATAGGTTCTAACACGGTATCCAAACTTGCTTTGTTTTGCACTCAAAAGCAAAATGGCCATACTTCTTGCAATTGTTGCAATTCCCTTTCCTGCGAGGTGTAGCACAGGAATTTGAGCATTGTCCATCTAACACTTGACAATGTGCCATAGCTTGCCCTAGGTCCTATGATGATCCCTTTGAATTGCCTTTACATTTCTTCTTGTCCTTGCCAAACTGCTGCTTCTTAAGGCATGCTCCTAAATATCCTCCCTTTGGGAAAGATTCATCCTTCTTATCTTCACATGCTTCAGAAGACCATACAATTCTTCGAATGTAGGAATTCTATCCCTAGCAGAAATCATCATCACATGATTTTGAAAAGCATATGACAAGCTATTCAAAACCAATGGCACCAAATCCCTGTCAGCAACACCCTCTCTAACACCTACAAGATGATCTTTGTGAGATGATCAATGAGTGAATAACCCGAATCCATCTTGACAGAATGAAGCTTTTTCTTTAAATAAGGAACCTTGGCTGTGTTGGCAGTCTCAAACATGAATTTGAGAATTGCCCAAGCTTGATCCGGTCATTGAAACACATATCTCACAACTCACAAGAAACAAAGATAGATGGAAGACAATCCGAACTTATAGTGGGCAAAGGATACTTAACAACAGTAAAATGCTTCCACCAAACACAAAAGACGGAAGTTACTGGCTTTGACAAATTGGAGACAAATCTAAGATTGAAAGAATTTTGACTAATGGCTACTGCTATATTCGCTTCCAAAATAGAATCGACCTCTTTTTCTTGATTGCGTAAAGTGCTTCGGTATGCCTTAAGTTTAGCCCAAGCAATTTTAGAAAGAGAACCAAATGACCGGTCCAATTGCTTAACGTTTATTTTGAAACAGATTGAAAGGTGAACCTGTACACAGCTCGATACTCATTTTTCTTCTTGTTTCTGTCTAGTTTAGAGCTTCAAAGCTCCAAAATGTATTTTTACTAGACAGAAAACATTCTCAACAGAGCTTAGAGACAACAAAGATGTCTACATGTGTCTGTTCAAGCTTGATTTCTATTACCTACTCCTTAATAGTCACTTGTAAAATGCTAAACAGGATTCTCAACTAGATTACACTTTATATTTCACTATCAATGATCACTCCCTTCTATGCTGCATACAATTTTACAAAAGTATTTATGTGAACCAGATTATTGTTATATTCCTTTTCTCACCTATCGCGTCTGTATGACCAGATTTTCTAAGTTAGATCTTTGGAGCAAGATCTATTGGATCTGCTTCTGCATTGCATATGGAGATTCAGAAAATGCAAAGCATGCCTGCATGAGACCCAAATCGTACCAAAGTGGTCTCCAGGGAAGGCATGGAAGGACCGCCCTACCCAGACTCAGTGTTGGATCTCCTGTTGGACATTGATTAAGCTTTTTCAATTCATTTCATTTCTCTGGTTCTCTCAACTCATATTGGACAAGTTCCTGATCTGCTTTAATCTTTAACTCGCCCTAAATGGAAGAGTGCAAGAATGCAGGACAGACTGCTAAGATGACATCTGTTGACACCTTGAAATACAAAATAAAAGCACTGATGTGTAATTTGCAAACGATCTAAAAAATGCCAAGGAGCAAGTGACGTACACACTACCATCTTCCCGTCCTAGAAGCTTGACAGGGGTTCCAGATCTTGGAGACAAAAGATTGGCGGTCAGAAGCTCTTCCTCAGAAATTATCCTACCGGGCCACCATGAACCGTTCCTCCGCCTGACCCAAACGATCGTGCCAACAACTGCTTCAACCTTTCCATCTGAAGCATTGGAATCCCCCATTGGGTTACAAATGCTTGATCCTACACTTCCTTGGAAACATCAGCAGTCAAATTTACGCATTCTTTGTAAGATGGTGACCGATCGAATCGACAACTGGGGGAGAGATTGTTTTCTTTGTGCCTCTTTCAATCTTAAAAACTTCCCAGAATTGCAGTCAACCATGCTCTGATTCAAAATCAGAAATGATATCTGCAAATTCAAAATTATTGACGGCCAAGAAACCGCATGAATCGGCCCCGCATGCCCAAAAAACCTGGAATCTGATCAAATCCAGCGAACACTCTGCTGATGGAACATACGTCATAGATCGCCCAAATCACGCCTCCGCCTCCGCCTGCTCAGATCCGCCATGCCTCTCTAATCGCCATAGCAATCCATGCGAAAGCCGCTCATCTATGATCCCCCGCCCATTCCAACAACTCAACTCCTGCAAATGAGGTCTCAAGCATGCCTTCAGAGTCAAGAGGCCCTTGGAAAGACCCACATCGCCCCATCTGTCAGGATCCAGATTTTCAGGTTGCCTTTCAAAGGATCAACTGATCTCAGCCCAAAAGGCAACGGATTTCATTCACTCTTCTTCGAAACAAACCTTGTTGATTGCCTCTGGACTAAAATCAATCTCTCTCTCTCTCTCTCTCTCTCTCTCTCTCTCTCTCTCTCTCTCTCTTACTGTACTTGCAATCAAGTAAGAGAGTACCTCACACTCTCTCTCTCCCAGTTTGTCTGAGATCTGAAAGGGGCAACCGAAAAGGATGAATAAATTTGTGATGAGACTTTTCTCTGGACTGATGATGAGTGAGAAGCAGGAAGAGCTGTGCTTGACTTTTGGTCTTCACTTGAAGTTCAAGAAAGAAGTGAGAGATAAGAAGCAAGAGAGATGTAAGCTTACAAAAGCTTTAAATAAAACACCATGGAAAGCAAGGTATGAGTATCCTTTCTAGTGAAGAGCAGGTGGCTGAGCATCCTTTGCTACAACTGCTCGCATAAATAATACTAAACTACCTGTCATTTTCATGTATCTCAGCAATTGATCTTCAATTTATTTCCAAATTAAAACCTCAAATCCAGAATAAGGAATAGCACAACCTCAAATCCAGAATAACGAATAGCACAACCCTCCTCTCTATGGGGCAAATATTTCATAGACATGTGTACCTCATCAACCCAAATCCAACCATCATGTGGTGTTGTTTGTATGATATGAACAATCATCAAGTTCATGAGTGTGTGTTGAGAATCTTGCTTGAGATAGATGCTAGAGTTGGCACTTTAGACAAAATATGTGGCGACAAGTTGGGCAAGGGTAAGTGTATAGTTTTTCCTCAAACATATAGATGTCCACAAATTATTTACATAAAATACACAAAACCATATCAATATGTTGTTGCCTTGAGAAACTATCAATAATACAAAAACTCATGTCATTATAGAAGAAAGGACTAGCAATCAAATCACTCAATTCAAGCAACATCATGAGATAAGATTGATCTAATGGATTCAAAACAAAAACCTTAAGAAAATAAGTCTCATTATCCACCAAAAAAAAAGTCGAGCTTTCATGATGCAAGTATTTTCATAAATTTGAAGGAGGGTACACTCATACACTAGATTATTTCTAAAATTCCAATCCTTCCTCCTCCTCCTTTAAGCACCTTAGAAATCTCATAGAAATACCCACATCTACTCCCTTAACTTTGATGGTGTACAACTTTATGATCATATCGAACTTCTCAAAGAGTTAAGACTCCACTTTAGAAAAAAATTCCTTTTCTTTTCCTCATAATATTTGCAAAGAATCCCTTTGCGATCTCATCTCGTCTATCCCTACATGACACTATATGGACATGACGGCCTAGGTCTCCCTTTTACTCTCTTTGAGATGGAAAAAATCTTGCAACATCTACCCAAGAATAAGACTCCTTGCCTTGATAGCAATATCCCTTAACTTTTTCTCACCTTTTGGGATTACCATAAACTTGACTTTCTATAAATCATGAACCTTGCACCTTAGGCCGCTTACCCAAATCACTCAATCCCTCTCTCATCAATAACTTATGTTTCTAACCATGTTGAACACTACTTATACGATCATAGCCAAAACTCTAGCAAATAAAATGACTCTCCACTCACCTCTATTTGTTTCCAAAAAGTCGAAACATTTTTAATGGCACCCCAAACATTGACATTGTTTTAGAAATCTTCCTTCACCTCTTAGACAAGGATTGACCTAGACAAAGCCTTTGGTCTCATCAACTAGGACTTCTTCTTTCTATACTATAAGAAATTAGCCTAAACCCGTAGCATAATCACCCTTAGCAAACCTTTCTACTTTGGTGCAAACTTGGTAATTCACCTTAATAGGTATTTTTCAACCCTTTTGATTTTTGTTGTGGGTGCGCCCCCCAACCCCCCTTAAAAAAAAAAGTCTTCTAAATAAGCCTTTAGTGTATGGCTTGAAGCTGCCGATTTTCAAAAATGTTAAGACAAGAAGAGGGGAAATCCTGACATGCAGATCCATTTTTTTCAATTAATCTATCAAAAAATCATGAAAACAAGCAAGATCGTAAGTTTGAACTTTTTCCTAATATAAGAATGCTTTTTAATGGTTCAAACATGACTTCATTGAAAGGCCACATTTGAAAGTAGCCTTTTTCAAAGGTTATCACCAAGAATATGAGGACGAAATTTTTTTGACAAACCACAACCAATTTTCTAGATGTGGAAGAAAGATGTACATTCATGCATTTAGCATTTTAAGATTCTTTATAAGTGATCATTAGGGCCTTTGTCATATTTTTTTACAATCTAAGTATTTTAGAATGGGGGATTCCACAAGGAATTAGGATCTAGTATGGTTGCACTTCATGAACAAAGTTTGGATTAGATCACAATAGTAGAATTGGAGTTAGAAGAAGAGCATAAAAAAAGTTATCTTTGGTAAGCCAAGAGGCCACTAGTTCACATAATTTTTCTAAAGAATCTTCTTCAAAAAAAAAATGAACACAAGAAGTGACAAGCAAAATCAAAACCACAAGAGACATGACCTAAGTGCAAACCTGCTTCACCACTTTCAATCAACTTGCAAATGGTATAAAGTTTTGCCATATTTGCAACCATAAGGGTCACTATGCTTGTAAATGCAAAAGCTATTATTGTACGTATCTTGATATTTATAGCCATCGTACCCTTGAGTGCATGCATGTTAATGGTATTAAGGTTTAAGCATCCAAAAACTTTGTTTTATTCGTGACTTGTCAATATTGTGCCTACCTATCAATTGCAAAAAACCGCTTATGTAGCTCAAGTGCAACCACAACAAGCACAACGTCATCTCAACAATGGTTTAGTATATTTGCTTCAAGGACACCATTCACCAAACAAGTTGTGTACCCAATTTGTGTGTCTATTGTGATGTTATGGACCATCAACACCTTAATGGCATCACCAATGTCCTAAAAATTTAAGATATGGCATCCCCATTTGTCATGTCACAATTCTTGGGTGTCAACTAGCTACAATGTGATTCCAACATGCTCCAATTACCCAAGGAAGCACATGGTGTATATGTTATACTACTTAGTCGTCCTTGGATTCAAGTTGCAAGTATTGTATGCAAATGTGTTATAAGAATATCTGCTATGCACTAAGTGGAAGGTTTCAAATAAATTGCCTATGTGAAATGGGATGACATGAATGAAGAAAATATTCATCTACAAAATTCATTTTTACATCTTGTTTTTAGTAGGGATAACACACTTAGCAAATATGTTTTCAAGCTATTGAGGTTTCTGAGAAACTTCTAGCACAACCTCTTAGTTTTTTTGGCGTTCTAAAAGGAGTAGTACACATGCACAAGAAGAGCCATTCTATCTTGCTTCGGGAAACATGGTGACTTTGAATTTAGGCATTCAAAATGATCCAACATGTATTAGTGGGGAGCATATGCTTGTCAAGTGACACCCTTAAACCTTTCAAATGCCCTAGCTTTGTTTCACAAGATTAGGTCTCGAGCCTTCTATGATTATTTAGAGAAATTTATAAATATTATTCAAAATGATTTTGGTGTCTACCATTGATTCCCATTTATTCTATCAAAATCAAGCAAATATGCAAGTTGAAATTCCCTCCCAACCAAAGTCTTTTAGACCATCTTGGCCATGGCTAGCTATCACAAACAATTACTCTTTAATTATGTTGACCCTACAAGAATCCTCAATGAGTCACTCAAGAAGGGTGTCAATTATACTATCACATCTACACAAGTCAACGCATTTCATTTGATAATAATGTGCCCTAGTAGAAGCTCATTATTGTCACTAATAAAGTAGACCATATTGTCTCATATTCATGCTCATGCATCTAAATATGTTGTCATTTGGGTGCTTGCACAACCCCACAACTAGAGGGAATATGACCATTTAGTGTACTATACGAGCAATATTTTAATTCTAGCATAGCACAAATATTCTCCTATTGAGCGAAAAGTGCTCTCTATGTTTTTGTTACAAAAAAATTCTGGCATTTCTTAATGGGAACAAATCATATTTTTTACCTGGATTCTCAATCACTGCATATGGTTAATGTCATTACTAGAAGACTAGTTGAATGGTTTATCTTCTACAAGGATTCAACTTCGAAATTCATATCAATTCTAGAAAAGATGATAGCGCTCCGGCCTCCCAATCAATTATTGTGGCTTCACATAGATCAAAACACTCAATAAGTTACTAGATAGCCACATCTTCAAATTTTACCACTCGTATGACTTATGGTACCTGCCAATAAATTTAGTGTTATTATAAATAAAAATTCGATTGATCTTGAAAACATGTTCTTATCAACTAGTCAATATTGTGCTATATAAGAAAGATGGTGTCATGTGGTTATGCCCAAGTCCACATGAGACTCAAGTTATTATGTGTGTGCACATATTGGTATTGAAGAAGGCTACTTTCCAATATTGATTATTGATCAAAAAAATTCTTGCCACAAAAGTGTGTTGGCCAATGTTATGGAAAGAAACCACAAATTTTTGCTTTAGTTGTGATGTCTGTCAGTAATGCTCATCACTTTTGATGAATTGACCTTCATTACTCTAACAATCCATCAACCCATTTTAGCACTATGATTTAGAGTTCTTTGTACAAATTTGTTCAACCTTTACACAAAGTCACCAATATATCATTGTGGCTATTGATTATGCAATGACAATATCCAAGGCTAAGGCCTTATGGGACAACACAACAAAGAGAATAGTGGAATTTATCTTTTGAAACACAATTTCTTGGTTTGGTTGTCCTCGAAATTAATTTTTTTTCTATTAAGGAACACATTTTATCAATGATTCAATTGTCAATGTTACAAATAATATTCCATTGACCTACAAAGCCTCGATTGTCTATTACCCACGAGCAATGGCTAATTCAATTTTGAATCATTTTACTCAAAGAAGTACAAAAGAAGGGCCATTCTCAGCTTGAACATCTCTTTATGGGCCAACTACATTGCCTAAAAGTCACAATTGGATACACCCCCTTCCAACTGGTTAATGGAATAGAGGAAGTGCTCTTTTGAATGTATATCGGCTTTAGGTGCAACACAATATCATGAGGATGTGAGTATTAATACTTGAGTTCTCAATTTGAAGAAGCTAGATGAAACTCCAAGGCACACACATGGCAATAATGAAGACATAAACTTGATCAAGTTTCAAGTAGCTCAGCATGACTTATGTCCACACTAACATTCTCTATTTCAAGGTGATTTTCACACTAACATTCTCTACTTCAAGGTGATTTTCATGTATTTTTTAAACATAGATGCTCAAAAGAGAAAAATAATATACATTGCAAACTTTGTTGGGGCCAAAAGAAATCATTAGCTTTAAGAATGAAGGCAGTTCCCCCTTTAGACCTCTCAAAGTATCTTAATAAGGATAACAAACCAAAAAGGGGCTTGAAAAAGGCTTAGCAAAGGTTAACCGTAGTCTAATTAGACCTCAAGATAGTTATGTTTAGTTACGACATGGACCTCAAGATAGTTATGTTCAGTTAAGAAATGGACCTTGCCATAAATAGGCATTGGACATCATTTTTTGGGATCTTTTGCTCACCTACATTTGAGTGAACTTGGAGCTCCATCTCTTCTTCCTCTTTGTGAATGTGACCCGATAGGTCTCATGTGCCCCATCACATAAATCCATGTACTTTACACCCTCTACAATAAAATCCTTCTCCTTTTGCCCTTCATTTTGATATGTGCTTTGTGGCAACTTTTGGTTACTTGCTAGCAATCTTTGGTTCTTTTCAACATAGATATGATGGTTGTCTCTATTTCTTTGTTTGCTTCACTTTCATTGAGAGTTTTGGCAATGATATTTGTCGTATTAGAGCCAAGGATCAATTAATTATCTTGTTCAACATGATTCTCATCTCATTTGAAGATTTTATTGTTGTTTGAGCTTTCCTTTTGCTCGTTTCTAGTTTTGAGTTTTCAGACCTATTTGGTTCAAATTTTGGAGTACTATTTCATTTTCTACTTAGGATCTAATTATGTAGTCTTCTATATCTTTGGCTTTCATTTGCACCAATTTTCAAGCCATTTGGGTAAAAGAAGCAAAAGCTCTTGTGATTTCTCCAAAAGTTGTCAAAATAGACGGTTATAGTTTTGTTTTAGATTTGTTTGACATTTTTCGATTTGATTTCAGTGATTGTGTTTGGTTTGTCTAGATAAGATTCCATATATTTGTCTTAACTTTTTCTGATGCATATGGCAGGTCATTTGGATTAGTATCGAAGAAGTTATGGCAAATCTTGTTTTCTAGCTTTCTTTTTGCATGTTTTCTTTCTTGAAAGTTTTCAAACCTCCTCTATTGTAAATTTAACCTACCAAATCACATCCAATCACTAATTTGATCCTATAGGCTAATAGAGCTTGTAGTTAGCTTTGTAGAATTATTGAGTTTTCTTGATTTGGATCAAAATATCATATAGACCAATATGAACCACAAGTAGGAGTAAAAATGTCCATACATCTACTTTATAATAAGCTCTTTGTGGATCAAACTCATATCGAGAATGACGATGATCAAAATTATGATCCTACAAAAGAGAGTATCCAATCCAGTAACAACTGTTTGGTGTAGAACTATCATTAGCAAACTCTTCCATTTTATGGTGGATCTATGCTCCAACAACTATACATTGAAGTTGATCATTCACATTATAGATTTCTTGGTACAATGTTTTACCAATATGGCATGCTTATAAGTTGTCTTTAATTTGTAAAGTTGTCTGTTGCTCCATTGCTCATGTAGCATTCAACAGTAAGGAGGAACTTGTTTTCAACTCTTGTTTCATTCATTCTCAAACAATAGAACTACGAAGACACTAAAGGTATGACATCGATTATTGTACTTCTTGAATGCTTCTCTTAATGAAATACCCCACGAATATATAATGTTGTGGAATCTATTAGACGATAGTTGGATATAAACACTGTATGTGTTACATATTTTGCTATATTTTGGACTTCGAACATAGGGTTTAATGTTTACATCCTATAATAAGGACTTAGCAATGGAAATCGTTGTTAGCAACTGTGCTAACACAAAGATAATAAAAAGAAAGAAATAAACTTCGTGGCATGTGTTTTGTAAGTCCACGTATGAGTATCTGTCAATAAACTTCAACCATGGCATGTATTTTGTAAGTCCACGAGTAGAAGCTTAAAATAATAATAATCTTAGACTCAGAACTTAAACTTAGAAACCTTAAGGTTAGAAATATTTGTCTTAAGTTTTCCTAAGTTAGAAACTTTGAAGTTCTAAATCCTAAGTTAGAAGTTCTAGATTCATGACTAGAAATAAATTAGTCCCATAAGTTAGTGGATAACTATGGAAGACCCTCCTTGCCATAAAAGGAGAGGTACTTGCCATGTAAATAACACTTTGAGATTAAGCTATCAAATTCTCTATTTTGAGACTATCTCTCTATTTCACGTGTGTTCCCTTTGGGAAGGTGCATAGCTTGAGGGAAGGTGCTCGGGCCTCCTCTTGCCTCCTTCTCATCGGTTTATATTGTGGCATGTGTTATATTAGTTAGCCGCAGAGAAAGTACAATGAGCCCTACTTTTATCTTTATAAGTATTTTTCCAATTATCATCCCTCGTCATAAGACTTTCGCTGGAAGGACATAATTGAATTTATTTATAAAATCTACCCTTGCCCAAACCGTGAATGTTCTAGACAAAGGAATATTTCTGCTTTTTCCTCTTCCATCTCCTCATCATCAATTCCCTCATATACATTTCAAAAACTGCATCCCCCAATCTCTCTCTCGTACATCACCACACCACTACATATCGCCATCCTCCCATAGTGAGGACTTAGAAACATTTTGGAGCTCATTGGCAAATCTCAAGCTACTGTGTTTATGATCTAAATGAAACCAAAGTGATATTGACCTCATTCTCTATCCTCAGGCCGTATAGCAGGGTGTGGTTCTGCAAGAAAGAATATTCATGTATTAGTTACGGTTAGAAAATTTCTAGAGTTGAAAAATCAATCACGATTCCAAAACTAAGAATAAATAGAATAAATTACCTTTGAAATATCAACATCCTGTTGAAGGATGAGATATGCAGTCAATCTGATTACCTCCCAGAACCACGAAATGCCAATCAAAAGATCCGACCACTGGACGAGTGCCATTATTATTTTGGACAACATCCAAAACCTCAATGTCCAGTTTGGAATCCGAGATTATGAAATCAAGCCAATAAGGGAATTCTGGAGATTGGAAATCAATCAACAAAATCCTCATCTATGCCATCTAGCTTGCCATCAGATCGCTCCTTCAAAGGAAAGGGATCGGTCTCAGGACTTTCAGAATCTTCTCTAGTGGCTAGGCAAGATTCGGTGGAAGTACTGGTTATATCAGTGAGCGGAGCATCCCAGGCAGAGGAAGTTCAAACGGGCTCACCACTATATTCCGTGGAAGGGATTAAAGGAGACCTGATACCGGTGTGCATCAATTGAGAGGGACGGAATCTTACACATGGTACGGTGTTTCGGATGTGGAGGTAAACATCGTAGATCAGAATGTCCACACCGAAATGATTTGTCCTCCTTTTATACTTGGTGTGAATAATGCGGCATCAATCACCCATGTCGTGATTGTCCACTAAGAGATCCAAGAAAAGCCATTATGACTCCTACCTGCTTGAATCGGCAACCTACATATGACTATGCAAATCCACCAACCGAGAAGTTGCACTACAAACGCAAACTTCTAGTGCCACCTGGTTACGAAGCATATGCGGATGGAAGGAATGAGAGAAAGATCCTAAGACAAGTTGACACAACCACACGTGAATCACCAACACCACAAATGATAGAGTGGGTAAAATCTATCCAACTTGGGATAGCAGAAAAAGTCAAGAAATTGGCAACAGATGCAATCCAGCAGATTTTACCAAGCCTCATCAAACAAATGCTGCAACAACTTCTGGTGGATGAATTACAAAGAGGTATCACATCAACCACTCAACTTGAAGGCAAACAGACTACCAGTCAACGCAACGATCCATCTGTACCACCTTCAAGAGAGTAGTCCATTGAGAAAGAAAAGACTAAGGTAGGAGATTGTCCTCTGATTTCAACTCCAATCATAAGCAAGATCCAACCAAAGTTGGAATGTTCCACTCAACATTTGGCCACCACAAAGCTACATCAAGACATCACATTGCTTAGACGGCCAAATCCAGGTAATCCAAGCCCAAAACGGCCAATTGTACAGCAAGGACCAACAATTGTACAATGAGAACCAGAACCTACAATGACAAAGCGTTGTCCTACATCTATGATATTGACTGCTGAGGAAAGTCGTCAGGTCATGGCATACCATGAATACCTGGACAGACAAGAGCGTCAAGCAAGCATGTCATATCCACATTATGATTTGGGAGAGTCCATGACATTGGGACCAGTTGCGCCGATCTATGAGGATCCATTATATCAGCAAGATTTATCTTGGGATCCTCCGATGGCCTACCTCAACTACCCAATTGTCAATGAACAAGGTTATTAGGAATGGCCACCAGACCCTTATGGGAATTATTGAAAAACTGGCAAGTCCAAGTTCTTGTTGATCGCCATCATCCAATAAAGCCTCAGGTTTTACGTAAGCAAATTTTATCCACACTTTTCTTGAAGCACCCATGTCCCAGCAATAAAAGAATCGACAACAGTGCCCCTTCACAACAGTGGCAGCCTAGTGCCGAGGGACCGGCAGTTGTCAAAAGAAACACTCACAATATTGAGGGCCATCATTTCTCATATTCATCATAGCCATATTGAGATAAGTTGGGAAAATACCTTACTGATGAGCAAGATAACCAGCTTGTCATTGGAGCTGGCTAGTCATGAACATGGGTTTGCAAGAGTTTTTGAATACGAAAGATTGTCGCCATAAATGTGTTTGACAACAGTGAGTTTGGTTTTTGGAATTAGCGATAGCTACAATCCATAAGCAGATGGACTCATAAGTGTGACTCTCTACCCACAGGAGTGTATCTGGTATCTGATTGAATGCGCCACCAGATTGTGAAAATTTTCAGCTCTAGACAACAATGATTTTGTCTTCAAAGATTCAAGTGATTCATGAACACTCTTGTGTTTCAAAGAGGTTGGGCCTAGTTTAGTGTATAGTTACAAGGCCCGTAACTTCATATAACACATTAGTGACATGCATGTTCGACTTTTCTTTTCATTATAATAACCATCAATAACACCACGAGAATTGAGTAGCATCAACTGATTGCTTATCAATAGAAAAACGGTTTCTTATAACACATACAATAGTACTAGTGATATAGCTAGCATGCTAAGAATAATACAATCCAAGCTTCCAACATGCATATCATCACGTTCTATCCAAACCGTAGATCACATTTCCCCATGCATAACGTGTTGTCAAAAGAAACACTCACAATATTGAGGGCCATCATTTCTCATATTCATCATAGCCATATTGAGATAAGTTGGGAAAATACCTTACTGATGAGCAAGATAACCAGCTTGTCATTGGAGCTGGCTAGTCATGAACATGGGTTTGCAAGAGTTTTTGAATACGAAAGATTGTTGCCATTGTATTTGGGTAGATCCAAATGGGGTGCTCTTCTAACAATGATTGGATTGACTTCTTCAGGAACACCTCCAAGGGCAGCCATCTTTATAGATTAAATCAAGCAGAAAATGAGATTGGATCTAGATTTTCAATCAAAACTATCTCAGATCAGATCTACTAGATCTCTTCCATTTGACAAGAATCAGATTCCTATATCATGAAAAAGATTTCGAAAATCAACCAATCGATACTTTTCAAAAATGAAAAATTTCTCAGAATCAAAATCAGACTGTATTAGAATTGACCCAAAATTTGACAGGGCTTGATCTGGAAAATCAGAACCTAAAATTAGAACCGGTGAAAATTTCCTAGGCGAAGCTTTACTTGGTGAAGGTTCAGCAGTGCTATTTTTGGGAAAAAAAAACTCTTTAATCAGGTTTTTCTGACAAATTCTTATGGAAATAACCTTCATCGAACTCTCAAACTCAGAATCTGACACAGATAAAGCTAGGATAAAACTAGTGAAGGTTTTTGGCACACAAAAACATTGTTTTTGTAGTTTGGGAGGGTAAAAATAGAGATTTTCTATGATCTGGATAGGATGAATGTTCGCCGAACTCAAAAATAGTAAACTATCATTCATAGAATAATCTAGTTTGCAGTTTCAGATCAATGTATAGCTCAAGAAGTCGATAACAAGTCTAAATAGTCACAACATGCCTAACAGCTACGCACCAGTGCAGCTTCAACTGTGCGACAGTCAGAAGTAAACTTTTGTAGATGCTTTCAACAAATGTGAGGTAAATGGAAATATATATATATTAAGAGCTTTGTAACCAATGCTAGATCAAAGATGTAGATCCTAAATGCTTCGGAGGTGAAACCACTACTTTGAATCAAAGTCTCATGTTCAAGATGCCACAAGTACATTTATTAGATAACGCCTCTCTCTTCATTTCGACAAAGCCCTCCATCCTCCAAAAATACATCCTCCATCCGTAATGCTCAGACAAATTGGATCATCCTTTTTTGCTTGTTATTCACGTATGCAGTGGCTCATGATTTAAAAATCCATATTGTGAATGAGAAGACTGCTTTCTTGCACGCAGAATTGGAAGAAGACTTATTCATGTACCAACCACTTGGTTTTGTAAACCAAGAATATCTAGAATACGGATGTCACATGAATAAAGGCATTTATGGTCTGAAACAAGCAGCCAGACAATGGTATAGAAAGAAGGAAGAAACACTACGTTCCTTAGGCTTCAAACCTCTATTTGCTGAGTCAAATGTCTATATCAAGCATGTCCAAAATGAAATAACCATTCTAGCTGTCAATGTTGATGACACACTTATCTTCTCAAGAAGAGATAAGTTAATTTCAGATGTCAAAAGAGACTTTTCTGAAATATTTGAGATCGCTGACCTAGGAGAAGCTAAAATCTATCTAGGCTTGCAAATCGTGAGAGACTTTGAAGGTGGTAAGTTGTATTTTCACCAACAAAAGTACACTCAAAAGATCATTGAAGACTTCAACATTCTCTAATGAAAAGGTGTGCATACTCCCATGATACCTGGAACAATATTGAGCAAGGCAGGTTGTCTGCAGACTCTCGAGGAAGAGGAACGAATGGCCAAAATACCATATCGTAGGCTGATTTGTTCATTGTGCACTAGGGCTTCTATCCCAACAATTTTTTGTGGATGACATTAAAGTTTTGTCTCTTCTCTATAAAACCTAAGTTCGTCACCTCCTTTCCCTTTTTACTGAGTTCTGCTATTGCTCTTCTTATTTATTGAACAAAGAAAAATTGAAGCTCCACGTTCTGGCTACCTACACCCCCTCTTGGGTATCTTCCTTGGATATTCGGGTTGTCTCTCAAGATATGGTAATCCGTCTTTTCGGAACCCCCTTTGGCATCCATTTGACCTCCTCCCAATGTTCTAATTGGTTCCTTCAATACTTTGCTGACAAGCTGGCTTCTTGGAATTCTCATTTTATGTCCTTGTATTGGTGGTTAGACACATCCTCTTAGCCTACCCGGTTTACTTCTCCTCCATCTTTGTCGCCACTCGCTCTTTCCACGACTTCCTTTCTAAGATCCTCCATCAATTCCTTTGGGCTGGCAAATGGCCTCTCTTGCCTTGGTCCATCTGTACAGCTGCCATGATGGAAGGGTTTTACCTGATTCCTCCCTCAAGTACAGATTCTTGGTGCTTTGTCACCTCTCCCTCTTAGCCTTGGCACTTCCTTTGTTCCTTCGTCACTTCAGTCCCCACTACTGTTCCAAGCTTCTCTTCTTTGGTTGTCGTTTTTGCGTTAAAGAACCCTTCTTTTTCAAGAATTTCGACTTCATTTTCCCCAACTTTCGCTCCCTCTCGTCATGGTCTGACACCTTTGTCTTGCCCTCTAATGAGCCCATCTAGACCTCATCTCCTCCCCTCTTCTTCTCCTTGGCCTCTAAAGGCCTCATCACCCTTCATCAACTTGTCCATATTTCCCCTTGTCTAGTGGTTGCTTTATCACTCCTTTATCACTCCCCTTCTAGCTAGTGCAAAAGCTTGTATTGCCCGCTCTCTCCCAATAAGGAAGCTTAGATACCTTGTTTATCGCATCCTCACTAAGTCCTTAGTTGGCCAAATGGCCCTTCTTGAATGACCACCTTTACCCTATTGCCATTTGGAGGACAAAACAAAATAAAATTGTAGAGCAAGGCCCAAAAACCTAGATCCCCAAACTAGGGTATGAGTTCCCCTCAAATTGAAAAGCCCGAAAACCTAGATTTCCAGATTAGGGTTTAAAAGAGGAGGAATTGCGATATAGCGACAAATTGAGAGAGGGGCGAGCGAGTGCAGGTACTCTAGAGGATCGCAAGTGAGCAAAAGAGAAGCGAGCAACCGTGGGATCGAGGAGAGCAAGGGCAGCGGACCGTCCAACTATGAATGAATCGGTTAGTTTCAATTGCTTTCTCATAGCTATTCTGTCGTGGTCAACAGGTTTTGGTACAATTACAGATCAGTAGGTGCCAATCTACAATTTATTTGCCCCAAGCTACTACGATAATTTTTTTAGAAAGTTTCTTTCAGCCATCTCTAGATGACGATATAACTTGAAAGTCAGGAATGGTGGCAATAATCTTCAATGGATTCAACTCTCAGATTTCTGAGAATTTGAAATGGTTGTGAGTGAGATAGGGTACTCATACAATGACCGATGAGTGAGTTCTTTTGCCCCCGCCACTCAGGGTAAATTTCTTTTGTCCAGAGTTTTGCTCATCAGAGCCCATGAGCAGAGCTTATGAATTTCTTTTTTCCGTGAGCAATGGATCTAGGGACATGTGAACAAGGAGGTCCTTAAATTCTGTTTGAGATTTTTTTTTCTTTAATTTGCTTGTGCTTGATAGGCTGCTTCCAATCTGCTGTTGTATCAGCGTTAGTAATTCATTATGATTTGTTTGGAGGCCTAAACTAGCAGGTTTGATTGTGTCTCTAGGTGTTGTATCAGTAAATCATGATTCACGTCTTTGTCATTGTTTGATGTGTGTGCTACTTGTTAGAAATAAATGACTATGCTAGAGTTAATCCAGAGGTTACTTTGACCCAAAAGGTCCCGATTTGTGTAACCATGGGTATTTAGTTATGTAGGCCATCTTAAGTTTGTCTTAAGTTCAGTTGGACCCAATTTTGGTCATGTACTGACTCGTGGGTCCTTAGGGGTCTAATTTTGTTTAGGGGCCCTATCTTGACTTTTGGGGGTGCCCTACATTTAGTAAGTGGTTAACCTTAGGGTTTGGTGGCATTTGGCCACATCCAGGTGGAGTACTTAGATGCTCATTGTGTATTCCATTTTTACAGTTTGGCTAAGCATTGCTGTCTATTGCTCTTGTTGCTGTTTTCTTTTTCTCTCTCTCTCTTAGAGTTGGGCGCCCAGCCTCTTCTCTCTTGTTGTCTGTGGAGATTGATTGATAACTAGATCTTGGTGACTTGACTCTTGCTTTCCTACATGTATCAGAGCTACCGGATTTGCAGCAAGCTTGTTTGTTGGCGCCCTACCAAAAGAGGAGCTTCTCTGCTTTTTCTTGTGAAATTTCAGTATCTTGCTGATCTTTTCAAGTGGAGTTTGGATCGCTTTTTTGTCTCTTTTCAGGTTGAAGGAGGGCGGCCATCAGAGATCTTGGAGGAGCAATTTTTGGCACCCAAAAATCAGAATCTTTTGTGCAGAAAGACAACCATCTATCCATTATCTTTTGGGCACTTTGGTTGCAGATTGAAAGACATCTTGTGCTCCTACTTTCAGCTCTTTGTTTGCTGCAAATTTTTGAGTAGATTTGGTTGTGGAAAGGCTCTCTTTCCTATCTACTACAAGTTGAAATTTTGTTGGAGGTAATGGCTAAAGAATCGGAAGCTATCGATTTTTTTTTTAGTGAAGATTGGTTGGATGGCACAAACTACTCGTGGAGTTACATGATGAAGAATCTTCTCATAGCGAAAGGGCTGTGGGATTTGGTCAATGGTGATGAGGAAAGGCCTTCGTCTTTGGCACCTCCTACACCTCGTGGATCATCATCATCAACATCATCTTCTACATCTTCGGAAGAACAAAAGAAGTGGGATAGAAGGGATGCACAAGCACATTCTATGGTTGCTCTTGTTGTGAAAAGATCTATCTTACCTCATATTAGGTCTTGTCAGACATCTAAAAGTGCGTGGGATACACTTTATACTATGTATAGAGTCCAAAATCCAGCAAGAGTGGTGTATCTTAGAAATTAGCTTTCTTTGTTGAAGATGCAAGAAGGGGATCAAGTGACCAATCACTTGACGAAGGTCAAGGATCTTTGTGAGGAGCTTCTCAATATTGATGAGATAATTGAGGATGCTCAATTTGTTTCCATTACTCTCAACTCATTACCTTCATCTTATCTTCCATATGTTTCATCTTTGAGTATCTCTCTTAGGGGACAACAACTCTCCTTTGATGAACTTGTTGGGCTGCTTCTTCAAGAGGAGCAAACGAGGCAAAACTTTGCGGGTGACACTCAACAAGATCAAGCTTTCTTCATGAAAGGCAAGGGCAAAGGCAAGTCAAAAGGAAAGGGGAATCCTCCTTCCAAGGATGAGCAAAAGCCCGTTGGAGGTCAAAATGTCAACACTCAAAAGAAGAAAGGGAAGTGCCATTATTGCAAAAGGTATGGGCACTTCATCAAGGATTGTAAGAAGAAACTTGCGAAAGAGGAGAGTAAAGGAATTGATACTAGTGCTTCACTTGCTACTTTGGAGCAAGAGCTTGAAGCTAGTGGTGATATCTTCAAGGAACAAGAAGTCATGGACTGGTTTTTCCTACTTGTGATGATGCATGTTTGGTTGGTTTTAGTGACTCGGATTGGGGTGGAGATCAAGACACTAGACGCTCTACAAGTGGACATTGCTTTTTCTATGGAAATTTTGCAATTTCGTGGTCAAGTAAAAAGCAGTCCACTGTTGCTACTTCTTCTAGTGATGCAGAATATAGAGCGATATTTTCAGCCACAACAGAGTGTTTATGGCTGAGAAGACTACTTGTTGACATGAAGTTTGGCGAGCCCTCAACCACTCTTATCTTGAGTGATAGTCAAAGTGTTATTGCCATTGCACGAAATTCTGTTTTTCATGCGAGGACGAAGCACATCGAGATTCATTATCACTTTGTTCGGGAGAGACTTCATGATGGCGACATTTTACTTGAATATTGTCCTAAGGAGGATAATATTGCGGACCTCTTCACTAAGGTGTTGCCTAGAGTCAGATTTGAAGGTTTATGCAAAGCTTTAAATTTGATACCACGTGTTGATTTTGTTACATAGTGAAGATTTCAGTTTTTGCATTGTCATTTAAGGAGGGTGTTAGAAATAAATGACTATGCTAAAGTTAATCCATAGGTTACTTTGACCCAAAAGGTCGAGATTTGTGTAACCATGGGTATTTAGTTATTTAGGCCATCTTAAGTTTGTCTTAAGTTCAGTTGGACCCAATTTTGGTCATGTACTGACTCGTGGGTCCTTAGGGGTCTAATTTTGTTTAGGGGCCCTATCTTGACTTTTGGGGGTGCCCTACATTTAGTAAGTGGTTAACCTTAGGGTTTGGTGGAATTTGGCCACATCCAGGTGGAGTACTTAGATGCTCATTGTGTATTCCATTTTTACAGTTTGGCTAAGCATTGCTCTCTATTGCTCTTGTTGCTGTTTTCTCTCTCTCTCTCTCTCTTAGAGTTGGGCGCCCAGCCTCTTCTCTCTTGTTGTCTGTGGAGATTGATTGATAACTAGATCTTGGTGACTTGACTCTTGCTTTAATACACTATTGGGAACATAGCTCCTAGAGCGAAAATAAATCACTACCTCTTTATAGCATGGATTGCGAAGAACATTTTGAACATTATGAGAGTTGTTTGATCAACATAAGTGTCTTGTATGCATCCCCATTGCTACCTTGTGGAAAGTCAAAACTTATCGTATTGTGGAAATTATTGTCATATTGGTAGCTAAGAGAACTGTGTCATCAAAATCTTGTATGTTGCTAGAAATTAATTATAATTTTGATGCTACTGGCCATGCCTTGCAAAGGCAATACTATGTGTTGATCAATTGAAGTTGGTCAATGGAGTTTGGAAGAAAGTCAATGTTAAAGGACAAACCGTGATGGTGGCCTCAACTTTTTAAGTTTAGACCTTGCATGCATGGAAAATAACAGATGGCATTTGTTGAATGGAAAAAAAGTGACTTGCATGCACACTTTTCTTTAAGCAATAAGTGGTATGCAACTGATCCATAGAAAGGATGCATCCCATTGACTGTCTGCATGCCAAAGCTTGTGCGTAACTGCTTTGAAGTTTTGCCTTTTTGTTGTCGTGTCAAGTGAGAGCAAGCTTTTTGTAGATAGGTTGATCATGAGGCCATGAATATAGAGCTGGGTTTATTGACTTGACTTTCATTTGAATCAAGTTCTATGTCTGATCTTCAATAGTGTCGTTCTTCTTCCTTTGTTTTTCATGCGAGCGCAGCGCAAAAAAATTGAGAGAAACTTTTAGAGTCTTTCGTTTTCTTCGTTCTTCTTGGGAGCAGTGAGGTTTGGAATAATGAAGCTCCAAGGTTCATGTCACTGCGGGGCTGTGAGCTTCGAGCTGGAGTCCAAGAACCCCTACCCTTATCAGGTATATCCAATTTTTCTCATGATGCACGTGAATTCGAAACAATACAAGTGACGAATGTATCAAGGAAACTTTAGAAAGCATGGATTAGGGAAAGCTTGAAAAAATTTAGCACTCAAATTGGATTTCGATGCTTTCCTTCTTGTCATAATGTTCATACAATTTTTGACAAGTGAAAGATACTCTTTTTGAATCTTGAATTGGATTGGACTTCTAGTTTTGTCTTGTTCTAGGGAATTCATTGCATAGCCCTAGTAAAACAGATTAATCTCTGAAACTCATTGTATATGATTTTGCAATGATTGATATGGAGTTATGACTGAAACAGCTCTGCTATTGTAGCATTTGTCGCAAAACACAAGGCGGTGGTGGCTATGCCATAAATCTTGGAGGGGATGCAAAGACTTTGTCTGTGAAAGGAGGAGAAAACATTTCTGTATACAATGCTAAAATCCAAGATCCAGATTCCTCTACAACCAAGGTATAGCATATTGCATGCAAGCTTTGTCAATAATATGTTGTGGTAGAGGGAACACGTTCCCTTATGCAATGCTGAGACCTCTTTACCCAGATATAGCATGCAAGCTTTTTAAGTTATATGGTGTGAGTCTTGTTTCTAATGCAAGAATAGCGTTGCTGCAGATAAGCTCTGCAAACCGTAGGTTCTGCAAGAAGTGCGGATCTTGCCTTTGGTTGGATGATCCAACTTGGCCTGAACTACTCCATCCGTTTGCATCAGCCATAGATACCGAGTTACCAGTCCCGCCAGAGAGAACTCATCTGATGGTAGATTTCAAAGCTCCTTGGGTGCAACCTACCTTTGGAGTTAAGGACAAGAAATTCGACTGCTATCCAGAAGAAAGCATAGCAGATTGGCACCAGAGGCTAGAACTAGAAAAATGACATTCGACTCTCTGCCCTCCATAGTTGTAGGCACGAAGAAGCTACAATAATTTAGAACAAGGTAACTGTTGACACTTTGTTTGTTCTGTTCCCTCCTTGAGTGTTAATAAGGTTGTTTCAGATCATGATGAGGTATTACTGAAGTGAGGTACTTTGGATAAAGAACCAAGCACTTTCCAATGAAGAACAAAAGGTAGGAAAATTTTTGGCTCTCAGCTTGCATGGCATGATTTATGTTGCATGGTAAATTTCAAGAGCTGAATCTTTTTTTATGCATTGTTTGAGGGATTCCAATCTTTGTACTCTATAGAGCTTTCACCTTATATTTATAGTCAAGAATACCAAGCTACTTGTTCTTAACATTGCCTTTAACATTTCTATTTTATGGAGATATGTGCGGAATTTGTTAACTTTTGAATGCCACAAAATAATTTTTTGGGTAATTTTTTTATATTTTATTTATCAAAAAAATTTGTTAGTCATTGGCAAAATTATGAGAGAAAATTTGGCCAAACATGCTCATATGATCATGATATTTTACCCTTAGGTCATTAGATAACAAGTTGGTCCACCGAAAGGGATGGTTTTCATTGAAATAGACATTCTAGATACTTTCATAGGACAAGTTTGTGATTCAAAAGATTCATTCTTCATAGAAGATCGCTTTTGCCTGTCAAATAATGGTAGGTCTAAGTTTTTCGGCTATACGTATTCACGCAAAAACATATTCAAGTATCTTGACAACATGTGATTGAATACCTAACCATTTCTTGAATATTACTCAAATACCTCAACTAAACTATTGATGTGATTAAATATTCAATCATTTGGTGAATATTAGCCACTAAAGGCAATTTTGCTTCTAATGAGATCCATGGTTACAAAGTTATATTCAGAAATGTGGATGGACACCACCATTTATCCTTTAACATTGACTTTTTTCAAACTCCATTGACCAATTTCAACACATAGGATTGCCTTTGCAAGACAAGGCCAATAAAGCTTACACTTTGTACAAAAGATAATATTGTCAAAAAGGAAAAGCATGGTTACATGCACATAATAAGACAAACACAAATAATTCAAACATTTTGTGACACAAATAACTTTGAAATTGTGAATATTGAAAAAAGAATAGTTTGAATATTGATCATCATTATTGTAAATAATGATGGTGAATACATTATTGTGAGTAGTGATTGTGAATATCCTTGAATCCTTGCCAACTCCAAAGTTTCAGGCTGACGTACATATTTCATGACCAAAATATTAAACCTATTGTAGGAAACTATTATTAATTAGGTCACTTGTTTATTGGCAAAATCATTCCATACACAATTCTTAATCTTTTTGAGTTCCAACATGCAATCTTAGCTGTAAGATTATAAAAATTTAGCTACTTTGTGATAATAAATGTGATAGGGTAAGGTCTTGCAACTTAAACTGTTAAAAAAAAAAAACAAATGAATCATTATAAATAACTTAACCTATCAATACTTATTTGTTTAGCAAAAAAAACTAATAAATGCATTTGTTTAAACCTCAAAAAAAAAAAAGTTTTACTACATAATTTAGTTTTTTCAATTTAACACACCGTTATAGCAAGCCCTTTGTGGTACAATACCACAACATCTTTGTTTTTAATAGGCTTTGGTTGCATAGTCCTTTGTCATTTGTTTAGGGTTGGAGATCATCATTTGCTTGGCAAGAGTGGCTTAGAAATTGGAGCTCATAGAGAGCTTTTACTAGCCCATTTTTGCAAACATGGCATCTCTATGGAAAGCTGGAGGATTTGATTTCAAGTTTGTGCTTGACCAGACTAATATTTATGTCCAAAACTTTCGGAGGACGTTCAAAACGTTTCCATAGAATATAGACTTTTACACGAGAAGGTAGTTGGTGTTCTCCAAAATTTTGAACGTAGATAATGTTGCCCATCCATAAAAGAATACTATGCAACATACTTCCAAGTCTTAATGGAAAGAGTGGAATTCAATTTTGCAGATATCCTATGTTGAGACGTCTCGGGCATACTTTAGAACAATAACGGAGCTGCCTTTGAACAAATTTGGTCCCAAACATTAGACTCGTAATGCATTTTTTAAGAAAAAGAAAATTAAAGAGGGTGAAGTCCATATTGAGAGCTTCAAAGTAGTTGTGACATCAAGATTCTCACACAACGTCTCATAAAGGTTGCCATGTCATTTTCCATTAGTGTGTTGTTCATGAATTAAGCCATTAGAGTGACTTGTAAGAGAGTCTATTTGATGCCAAGTCTTGAGCATCGTCTCCTTGTTAAAAATGAATGAGTTCTCCATTTTTTATTTGTTGTTCATTCCACTTGTACTTTTCTCGCTACTCTAGTGGCTCTCCTCTCCCTGTTCTCTTGTAGGACTGTTCAGCGTCCGTTTGTGAGAGGAACTGGAGCTCATGGGCTAAGCTAGCATGTCAGTGTGTGAGGCTACAAATATATTATTGCAAAAGAATGAAATTAAAAAAAAAAAATTATAAACAAATTTGGCTAGCATGTTGGTGTACTACTCCAGCCAAGTTGGCTCAAACCAAAAACTCAAGTTTTAAATTTTTTTTATTTTTGTTTTGAAAATATCTTATGAAGGCTAACACTCTGGTGTGCTTGCTTTTACAACTTCATGAACATATTTCTTAATACAAATAAAACTATATAACTATGTACTAAACTATCGACTATCGACTATTGACTATGGAGTATCAACTATCGATATAAGCTTGAATGTTTGATTCGAATAACTATTGAATTGAACATTCGAGTCTTTTCAAACTCAACTCCAACTAATTCGACTCTGACTCAAATCGACAAAATTGTTGACTGTCTAATCAGCGTAATATCACTCTTAATAAAGCTAGTTATTTGTTTAAACTAGTTCTAGCATTGTGCAACTTATTTGACAATGCAAGCAGTCACAATCATCACTTGTGCAGATAATGACAACCACGATTGCTGCCTACCTTGATAGTGACAGCCACAATCACCGCTAAGATCCATATCGGACAATATAGCTCAACATGTCTAGACATTTGTCTATATATCTAAATAAATGTACAACTTAGCATTGCGAATCCATTTAGATGCAGAAGAATAGAATAAACAAGACGAGCTTTCGGGAGGTGGAACACAAACGTAGGAGGTAGTGTAAGCAACTACTTTGCCAACCTTTCTTTTCGTATTCCTAGAATGCCTTGAAAGTCGATAAGTAAGGAAAATTTCAGGGAACCACGGGCCGAGCTTCCTTGTCTTAATATTGAGTACTCCATTGGTGAACGCTATATGTTAAAAAAACTTTTTTCGAGAGATAGAACGCCTCTTAAAACGTCCCAGTTTTTCTACCCTCCAAGACAAGTACTTCCAGAATTCAAACAAAAGGATGGTCTCTTTTAATTTGAACAATCCGAACTCACACATTTCCATTTAAGAAACGGGAAAGAAAAAACATGTCTCAGATTACAA
Source organism: Diphasiastrum complanatum (assembly GCA_029204225.1). NCBI lineage: Eukaryota > Viridiplantae > Streptophyta > Lycopodiopsida > Lycopodiales > Lycopodiaceae > Diphasiastrum > Diphasiastrum complanatum. Next base: position 40,323 of record MU832118.1, on the reverse strand, counting down.
AGCAAAGGAAAGACAGAACAGTGGCAACAAAGATGACTTACCAATCAAAAAACTGAATTTTTATAGATCCTAATCGATGTGCAGGAAGAAGAAGACATAACTAGAAGACAAATCAGCGTTTCAGCAACCGGACGTCTCCAATTCTTTACTAGTAGCGACTCAGGGAGACTTTTTTTGCATTTATGTTACCAAAATAGAGTATTTGAGTTTATTCATGTGAAGCATTTTTACGCTCACGTTTTACGCAAAAATTTTGGTACTATGTTGACGAATTCTTTTATGATATTACTTTCGGTTAAACTTATCTACCAAGTGTCAAAAGTGAATGGTATTTTCCTTATGATATGTTTTGCCAATTTGATATAGATAACCTTCATCCTTGTCAATGTTACACTTTTTACCGTTTCAAGAACTTTATCTCTGAAAAATTTGGTCCTGTCGTTTGCACAGACTGTAAGATTATTAAGAGTTCTCTTTTATGAAAATCTTTAGAAAAAGGCCTAAATCATATAGCTCTAAGACAAGCTAATGTGAATGAAGTCGCTTTGGAGCTTTATGACGGATGGTTTAAACTTATGGGACTCCTCCCTTTTTATGATTCTTTAGACAGTAATACAAAAAAAGAAGCATGCTACTTTTTGTAAGAAAATCACTTTAAGTTATATTAGAAAGGGTAAATGGCTTCATGGAAATACTGGGTCTCTTTCTAAATATAGGATTGCAAAAGATGAGAGACTTTGGCTTACAAACTCCCTTTACGTGAATGGTATCGATAAAGCACAACATAATCCCTGTTTCATGTGTAAATTCTTCGCACGAAATTTGGCCATTAAACGACTCAACAGTCTAGATTTACTCCTTTTCCTAACAGTCAATTTAATTATGTGGAGGATTCCTTGTCATATATAACGAACATTTCTACTTACTCTTTACTAGAAATTTTCTTGGGCAATAATTCTCTACCTTACCTTCTCTGCACCTTTAAAGCCCACAAGGACTCTTTCAGATGGATTATCGATGCTCACGATTGCTACTTTATCAAATTTGCCAAATTTCTCATAGGCGCCCTTGGTATGCTGTCACCATTCCTCATGGAAGGTGCAGGCCTTAAGGCAAATACATACAAGAGTATCCTTAGAGCTGATACGATTTTCTATTGGCAATGTGAGTCATCTATAGATTTCTATCTAAACCTACTATCTCTGAATGTGGGTTGCAGACATCTCAAAATGTTACGAGAATATACCCTTAGATGGCCCAGAGCGTTTAAAAACTATTATGAAAAAGGCAATAAAATAAAATATTCCAGAAATGAGCTTATGTACTTTAAATGGAATCACTCACGCGAAAATTTCAATTGGTCATGGAATAAGAAGCAATCACAAGATTGGCACACTCTTGATATAAATCTACTCTATCAATGGAACAGCTTCTTGATTGATAATTGTATTGTCAGACTAGGGAACAAAACATGGAGACAGGTACGAGGTATTCCTATGGGTTTTTCCTGCTCACCCACATGATATGAGACTCTTGGCCCTTCTTGAATTTCAAAATAGGCATGTGGGCTAGCTCCACTGAGGTGTCAATGATTCAATGAGAGTGATTTTATTTATTTGTCAAGTGTCAAGGGGGAAGTAGCTACAAAGTTCATAGAAAAGTGGGAAGTACCAAAAAGAGGAGCAAAAAGAGAATCTTTTTGATGTGATGGGGCCTTGTGCATGAAACACATGTTGGAAATAGTGAAGGGGCTGGCATTTGAAAATTTGGCACCTTGAAGGATGGTCCATCATCAACACCTATAAAGAAGCACAAAACGTTGTGCAAAAAAAAAAAAGAGAAAGATCCATAAGAGAGAGATTTTTTTGTGAGCCATTATCTTATTATGCTGCTCAGCTGAGTAGTTACCCTGAGATGCTGCTACTCCTATGCCTCCTTGTTTTGTTATGTTGATTTAGAGAAACGAAGAGTCTCAATTTGCTATGTTGTTGCTCAAAGCCAGTTATTACTTGCTATGCTGCTACTTTAAGGATCGCCTCTGACTAGATCCTATTGCATGCAACCAAAAGGACACCTGTGGAGCAAAATCCACCCAACCAACAAGGAATGGCTAGTCAATACCCTAACCACTTCACCCCCATGCCATGGTGAATGAATGCAAGAGAGGAGGGGCTCCTGGCTACAAGGATCAGATAATCTAATAGGTAGACGGACGATTTCCACTAGTATATATTCTCTCCCACGAGGAGAGAATATTCCTCTTAGGATCCCCATGCAACCTGGAATAGCAGTTGACCTCCTATTCTTGCATTATAGCAGGCAAACACCATGCAAGTGCCCCTATGTCCAATTATAGGTCTAGGTTCGGAATGATGAGGCATAATTATTAACCACATATACAGGAGTGATTGGCTATCCATGTCAAGAATTATTCCGAATCCCACATACTGGACATGGATGTAACATGAACTATCATTACTATACCATAAAATAGACCAGTAACAATCTTTTACATAAGTTCCTCTCCCCAATTCTCAGGAAATCGATCATACCCAACATCTGCTTGAACACAACCCTCAACTCATCTTCTCATAGTTCAGAAGACTGGTACACCAAAATGGTTAGCATGAGATAACATCTCTGTATCTACAAAAACCTCAGTACCATAACTGCTTCACAAGTGATAAACAATGGATGGATCAAGCGACACTACTTAACTTGAGAACACATTTCGGAACAGTAGAACTCAGCACAAGAACATACAGGTCCTTCCAGCCATCCCTCACACAGAATCATAATAATGGTTTCTTAGAATAGCAGATTGATCATCCTCTGCAGGGAGATATTAAACTCTCTACTGTGAATTCACATGAAGTCTATCCAACGTAGTATGCCTCATCAACCACACACTGCCCAGGCACCTAATAGACAAAAACCCATCTGGTGCCCACACTGTCGGGCTCCTGCTGATGCTTGTCCTTCATATCAGCCTATCCAAGCACATACAGTCCAACAATATGAAGAATAACCGTCACAATCTGGACATTCCTTGACTCATCATGAATACCCACCTGAAAGTCTAGAACCACTAGCCATACAAGATGGTTATGTCATTATACAAGGGCCCATGAACAACAGTTCTTTCATCTATGGTGAAACCGGCCATTTCATGGGTGATTGTCCAGTCAAGACCAAGTACCATATTGAGTGTCCCGACTATGTCAGAAAACACAGTTTCAGAGACTACCCAAAACAAGCCAACAAGATTCTACCTGCCCGACACGTCAATTATGAATCACGATAGGATCCTCACGAGCACAACACACGAGCACTATAGCAACCAACAGTCAAACTGCTACTCAATTGAGAAGTTCCTTGAAAACTTCTACCTTACCACAACATTTACCAGATCGATAATCGAACATAGATGTTACATGAAATGAGTTATTGCAAGACGTAGAGGAAACCGATATTCCGTGATCTGCTACTATTCCCAAACAAGAGCAACCTCCCCAGTAGGGAATTGACATTTTATCTCCACTCCTGCAACCTCAGTTCTATATGACAATTCACTTTCTGATGAGATTTCCAACCATTGGATATATCATATACCAAATCTGAGAATAAAAAATCTACAAGCGATTCATTTTATGAATCTCATGTTCTAAAGGATACTACTGGAAATAGTCTCCTCTTCTTCTACACATTTCAAGCCATATCTTACAATATCTGCTATCAATGATGGTAGATTTAGTGTCACCAACCTTGCCTTGTGTTTTAACAAGGGCATATCAGAGTTTTTCTCATTACTCTACAAGACCAATGGGATATTGCAATTGCCAAGGTGTATTATCAATGTTGCTAAATGAAAGTTTTGTTCGACAAGTGCCATACAGATCTCACTGTACCGTTCATTTATTTTCTTGTTCCTCTTCATCCCTTTTGTGTGATTGATTTTTTCACAAAAAATAGTTACTGCATGACAAGAGGCTTCCGTAGAGTATGTCAAAAACACATTTTCATTCATCTATCCATCTTTGGATCACCTTGTACATAGTTTTGAATCTTTGAGCATACTAAACTTTCAAAAATCCAAGTAATTTAAGAGTTGATTCTTGTCCTTCATAGCGATATTCATCTTCGAGTCAACTACAGTACGATCGAAACAAATTTAGTTAAAATTTGTTCAATCTTTAGTCCAGTCGCATGTTCAATGTCTTTCAACTGCATGTTCAACACAATGATCTAACCTTGAGCATGTTAGATACCCGTCACAACATCCCCACCAACAGATTTGGAAAGGGGGGGGAGTGGATCCGCTTGGATCCACTACGAGCAGTTACACTGCCAGGTAAAATCGACAGCCAAGGTCACGAACCAAAGACAATAACGACAAGGCTAAGCAAGCAGATGGGCAATCCAAAGGGACTCAATCAAAAGAAGTACCCCAAACCCCAGTCACGATGAAGATCCTTCAGAAAAGGGAAACACAAGCATTGGAAAATCAGTCTCCTTCTTCGACTAGCCTCTTGCCATACATCTGCATCCATTCTCATGCCTATCGTCCACACCATCCACCAATGTCACCAACACCACTTTTTTTTCCATTTGTTTGTTCGCCATCATTCCACTGTTCATCTGAGAAATCCCTAGTTTTTTTCAAATTCTGATAGTCTTACCAGAGCGGCTAAAAGATCATTGCAAATGTCTTGCAAAGACCAACTACCACCTACATTGGTTGGTCGACCAAAAAAAGAACATCTAAGAAACAGACGAAGCAGCTAGAAGACATAAGAAATAAATCAAAGAAGCTGAGGAGGAAAGGACAAAACTTAAGCAATAGTTGAGTTAGATTGATCTTGATCAAAAGAAACTCTCTGGAGCAATGATAGTTGGATCCCCTCTTATGAAGCCCGAAGAGATCCAAAAGTAATGGATCAAAGGAAGAAAGAGTTGCAGAAAAAAAAAAAAGATGAAGACAACCGTGAACATGCAAAATAAAGCGAGCTCCGCACCCAGGAAGTGGTGGTCAAAGCTCGACATTGCAAGAGTCCAAGGCTGCAACGGTAGTATTATCAGTTCCTTCACCCTTCCACCAAGCCTTCATTATGTTTCCCTACCGTCACCAAGCCATCCGTTTAAATCTGTTCAATCTTGTCTTCCATTGATCAACTGAACCATCGACTTTGTATTTGATTCAATTATACCCATTTGCAAGAGATGATGTTCTTACCAACTGGCATGAATGCAATAGTCCATGTCTATTTTTTGATAAGATACTGATACTCTTTGTCCAATGCTAACTTTCCTTGATCTACTTTTGGACTAGAAATTGCCTCTGAATAACTAATTGGCTCCTCGACAAAGTAACAAGTGGCTACGACATTGTCGATAAATCTGTTGGGAGAAAATATGTTTCGATTCAGTCTTCAAAGCATTAGCTTTCTGGCTGCTGATGCAATTGTGTCAAGTTGGCTTTTGAATCATTGATTGGAGTAGAGTCAAGATTCGAACTTGATGCGATATCAGGTATTGATTCGACATGTAACTTTTTTTTTTTTCCCTTGAGATTGACAAACAAATCTTCAAAAAGGATAACATCTCTACTTAACTATATTATATATCCTATAAGCTTTATGATTCGAAGAGTATCCAACAAAGATAGACTCAAAACTAGTAGTATCCAACTTATTATGAAGTTCTGCTGGAATCTATGTGAAAGCGATACAACCAAAAGTTTGAAGATGTCTTACTAAAGGCTTTGAATCTATCCACACCTCTTTGGGTGTTTTGTCGAATAATACTTTGATTTTAAGTTGATTCTGACGATATACAACTGTCGAGATGGCTTCTGCCCAAAAAGTTTTCAATAATCTTGCATGTAGAATCATACTTTTCACACTTTCAACAAGTGCACGATTTTTATGTTCACCCACTCCATTGACTCTGAAAAATAGCTGGTGGTATGCTTGATGGAGAAAGAGGCTGTGTCATGTGTGAGAAACAAAAAACGTGTTCATGCACAGCGGAATGAGCTATATTACTCTTTTCCAAGGCATGACTACACCTATCCGAAACGAATAGAATGTTAGTGATGGAAATTACGATTGTTCAGATTACATAGCCAAACATTAATAAAACACTAGAAGAATAATTTGTCATGAACATCTAGACAAATTATTTGTCGTGAATGATTCGCGAAGAGTAAACTGAGTCAACTGATAATCAGTCGCGAATGATTCGTGAAAGGCAAGACTAAATATTAGTCGTCAACAGCTAGACTAATTATAACTCGCTAAAATAGATTACTAGATTGAGCAACAAGAACGTTAGACAGAATGAAAATAAGCATAGCAACATTGATGCAAATCTGAATGCAGAACGAAAGAGCTGTTATCAGATTAAGTATAGCAAAATATACATGTCAATAATGTAGTAGAGCACAAGACAATAGCGGACAAAACCGCATGCTCTACAAAGCTAATTCAATCTATAAGAGGAATGAAGCTGTTACCGACAAATAAAAAATCACTGTGCAAGACATCTACTTCGTCTATCTCTGATAAGCTTCTGATGCTATATTTTACACACACTTGATCTTCAATCTCTTAGTCAACTGAATACACAAGTGGTATTGAATATATATACACAATTTTACAGGTGTGTAGATGAAAAAAGTACAAAGTGGATGTGTTGTCTGTAGGAGATCGTGGGTGGCTGCTGTCGTTGTCAAATCCGTTAGCACAGTTGTATGAGATTAGCATGAAAAGGGCCATGACATCAGCCTTTGCTGAAATGAATGTTTGTGAAGATGCGAAAAATACGTCACTCTGACGAAATGCCTTAGGATTTGATTTACAGGGTGCCTTCGCTTTTCCTAGGGCACCTTTCGTATTTTGTAAGGCAGTGTTGCCTTTTTCGCCTGTCATAAAACACGTGTAAAAAAATCAGTGTCGCATTTTTGCCTTTTCTTCGCCTGTGAGAATTTACTTGTATTTATGCAGACAGTCGCGTTTTATTCGTCTGTCTTATTTTACATGTAAATATGCAGACTGTGCGACAACGTGAGTAAAAATGCAGCATGAATGGAGGTAGATTAAAATGGGATTTATGAGAGAAGAGGAGATAAATCCAACAATACTGCATAAGAATGCCATGAGCTTTGCATTAATCTTTGAATTTAGTCGAAATGAATTCACCTCCACCATCAGTCTGAATTGCCTTGATGTTTTTGAAAGTTCTTAACAAGAGATTGTTGAACGCACTTGAAGGCTTCTATTTTTCCTTCAAAAATTAACTATTGTCCTCCTAGAATAATTGTTGATGAAGGTCAGAAACTATTTTGCTGCTCCTATCATAGAGTCTGCATGGGTCCACATATGTCGTTGTTTAAAATATCTAACATGCCTTTGGATTTGTGTTGCAAATCAAACTTGAAAGAAGTCCTAGCATGCTTGGCTAGAATGCAGCTTTGATAGACTATACGATCTAAAATATTGCTATAGTTGAGATCTCGAACAATCATTTTTGCTGACATATTTTGAAGACAAGTGCTTTCATGGATATGGTGATAGTGCACCATCATCAATTTTAGTGGCTAATTTTTAGAGTTTTGTGCCTACAAATGATAATTTATGAAGCTATAATCAACCCTTGAAGCTTTGTATAGTTTGTCATAGTTAATCAAGCTATTTTTTGAGGAGTGTGAAAATATGGCAAAATATAGCTTGATTAGGCCAAATTTATGTACATAATGTCATTCCACACATGTGGAGACTATTCCCATGTGTGAATCATAGCCCCGGATTAGCTTGTACATAATCTCAAGAGCCATTAAGGCAAATAGGCAAGTTTTCCAAGTTAGAATGCATTTTCCTAGACTCTACATGTTTTCAAGAGGTGCAATTTGATTGGATGGCCATGGATTTGTATGAGACCTTAGGAAGAGCCGAAGGACAAGTGGATGTACTATCCCACACACGTGAAACAAGTAAAGTCAGTCCAAGCCTCAAGCTTTTTGTATACATTCCAATTTGGAGGTCGTTTGGTAACAACAATTTGAAGAGATTTTGAGGATATTGCATCAAGCTTGTGTCTCTCTCTATCGCATGCATTTTGGTGGATCTAATGCTTCAATTGTTGTTAGTACTTTGCTCTGAGGTCTTTGTCTGTATAGCAAGTTGTGGCTCACATGTGTGCTTATAGAACTATATTGTGTCAATTCTAGATACTAGTTTTGATGGAGATGAAGATACTAATGCAACAATGAATCCATTTATGATCCTAAATGTACTTTTCTTTCACATGGCTGGGTGTGGGCAAGCTCTCATTTGCTCCTTATTCTCCTCTATTTGAGGACACTAGTCTTTCAACAAATTTAGGCTTTGGTCGTGAGCAAACTTGTAATTTATTATATTATCTCTGATAAGTGTATTATGAATGTACCTCTATTCAGTGATATAAATAAGCTTCTTCCTCTGTCTCCATGAATTTGAGGACACTAGTCCTTCGACAAATTTAGGCTTTGGTCCATTGGTGAGTGAGCAAACTTGTAATTTTATTATATTATATCTGATAAGTTTATTATGAATGTACCTCTGATTCAAATAGGTTGTATGTACATCAAGATGATGTACCTCTAGATTAGTGGCAGCAACATATGACAAAAGTTTTCTGACTCGAAGAATGCTTGACTACAAGATTGAAAGTCTCATTGTAGCCGATATTTGAAATTTGAGAAAATCCTCATGCTACTAGTCGAGCTTTTCTTTGATCATACTCTCTTTTGCTTTGTATTTGATACTTTTATTTTGAGAGTGAAAGCATTGAATGATGAGTTAGCTTGCATTGATGAAAGCATTAAGGAAGGAGAGCTTGTTCAAGTTATTCTTAATGGATTGTTGGATGCTCATGCTAACATTGTTCAAAGTCTTGCTATTCAAATCTTCAAGAGATTCTGATCAATGAAGAATATAGGCTTCAAGCAAGAGGTGGATCTTCATCAACATCTCAAGTTGGAGAAGAAGCTATGTTCATCAAGGGCAAATTCAAAGGCAAAAGCAAAAGTAAGTGGTCTAAAGGGCAAGATCAAGTGGATGCTTCTTCAAATGGCAAAACGAAGGATAGATCATCAAAGGACACTTTGCAAGTGAGTACTACAAGAAGAAGAGAGATCAAGGAGACAAGCAAGGTAATCTTACTCTTGATGAGGATGGTTTGGATGTTCAAGATGCAAATGATGATGCTTTTGTGATGTCTTCATGTATGCTTGCTAATGATGGACATCTAGATCCATGGTAAATTAATAGTGGAGCAAATTGACACATGACTTTTCACAAAGAGTATTTCACTTCTTTGTTGGCATATGGAGATGACAAGAGGGTGAGTGTGCAATCAAAGGAATTGGCACAATTCCTATTTCTCTTTCCACATATAGGAATGTTCATTTGGAGGATGTTTTGTTCAATCCATCTATTACCAAGAATTTGCTTAGTGTGAGTCAATTGCTAAGTAAAGGCCTCAAAGTTGAGTTTGATGGAGATGCTTGTATGATCAAAAGGAAGGATTGATTGCAACATGTAAAAGACAAGGGAAGTTGTGCAAACCAGATGCTTGTGTTATTGTTAACCAGGTTGGATGTGTTGCAAGAGAGCAAATACCTATTCAAGAGGTTTGGCATAAAAGGATGAGACACCTCAACTTCAAGTCATTGGAGGTAATGGATAGAAAGCAAGTTGTGATAGGTCTTCCATGTTCCTTAGAAAGTATCAATCATGTTTGTGAGTCTTGTACATTGTCAAATGTAAAAATTACAGCAAATAAGGATCCTAAAACACTTGAAATGATGAGGGAAACAATAGATTATGATTTCATAAGATTAGCACAAGTTGAACCATCAAAATCCATCAAAAATCTATGCTTGAACCTCACTAAATGGCCCAAATCCTTGAAGAAGGCTTCACACGTGTGAAAGTACGGCCTCCCACAGTCTGAGTACTGTACACCAGACCTAAATTCAATCCTATAATCATTAGTAATCACAAGTACTCAAACAATTATGAACATAGAGAGCAATTGCACCATTATGAGAGAAAAAACATGAAATTGCTTGATTGATTTTGGTGAGATATCATCACCTATATATACATGATCCATCACGGTTTTGGGCAGGTATGAGTAGCCCTAAACCTATCCCTAATGCTAATTTTGGTGGATCTTTCATCCCTACCAAGTTAGGGTTGGAATCTTGGAGATCCCTCAACAATGCAAAAATTACCAAAAATAGCTCCTATTTTTTCTCCCTTGTATCTAAGCATAATTTGGACTCATTCCAAAGGTTCTAACACTTAGGTCTACTTGAGAACATCCTTATGAATGGAATCCTATGCTATTTGGCACGTGTGACAAGCCACATCATGACCATCTAACTATTTACAAGTCATATGACCAAAACTAGTCAAGCTAGAATTGTGAATTTTTAACACTCCTCCTCACTATCTAGCTTGGTTCAATCATTGCTTTACTAATCACTCCAAGTGATGATCTGAACTTCATAAAAGGTGTCTTTTGAAGTGGTTTAGTAAGTAGATCAGCTACACATTCATTGCTTGGAACATGCTCCAAAGCAATCTCCTTGGCTTGCACCATTTCTCTCACAAAGTGATGGCATATCTCAATGTGCTTAGATCTTGCATGGAAGATTGGGTTAGATGCAAGATTTTGGGCTGATATATTGTCATTGTAGATGATTGGTGCCTCCTCTGAATCCATGATCTTTAGTTCCACCAATAATCTCTTGATCCAAAGTACCTCCTTTGTAGTGGTTGTCAAAGCTTTGTACTCGGCCTCGGTTGAAGATAGAGATATAGTTTCTTGCTTTTTTGAAAGCCATGAAACCACACCTTCTCCTATGAAAGTTGAATAGGCACTTGTTGATTTCCTATCCCTCTTGTCCCCTGCAAAATCGGAATCACTAAATGCATGAAGGTTAATCACATCTCCTCTATATAGAATCCCAAAATCCAATGTACTCGAGATGTATCTTAGAATCCTCTTAGCCTTTTTCCAATGGATATTCAATGGCTTTTGCATGGATTGGATCAACCTACATACACTAAAGCTAAGATCTGGTCTAGTTATAGTGATCCACATTAAGGAGCCCATAAGTTGCCTAAACAAAGTGATGTCCATGAAGGATCTTTCATCACCTTCATTTGGCACTTTTACATCTTGCTCCATTGGTGTGTCAACACTTTTGCATACTTCCATCTTAAACTTCTTCAAAAGACTTTGAGCATAGTTTACTTGACTTATAAAGATAAAATCAGACCCTCTAAGTACTTCTATGCCTAAGATGAAGTGAAGACACCCTAGATCTACCATCTTGAACTCTAAGGATAGATCTATCTTGATTTTTTCAATACCATCAACACTATTTCCACTAATGATGATGTCATCTACATAAATGAGTAAAAGTACAATACCAACATCATCAAACTTAATGTAAAGAGTGGGATCATATTCACTTTGAACAAAAGAAAGTGAAATAAGATAGCAATGTAGTCTTGAATTCCAAGATCTTGAGGCTTGCTTCAAGCCATAGATGCTTCTTTGGAGATGGCATACTTTGTTCTCCATTCCATGCTTGATGAACCCTTGTGGCTGCTCCATATAGATATCCTCTTCCAAAAAACCATTCAAGAAAGCATTAGAGACATCCATTTGACATAGAATCCATCCAAAATGTGATGCAAGTGCAATGATTAGCCTTATTGTGACCATCTTGGCCACAGGTGCAAAAGTTTCCTCATAGTCTATCCCTCTCTCTTGAGCATAACCTTTTGCAACTAATCTTGCTTTATGTTTGTTAACACTCCCATTTGCATTCAACTTAAGCTTGAAGACCCACTTGCATCCTATTACATTCCTTTGAGGTCTCTCAACAAGCAACCAAGTTTCATTCTCAATCAAGGCATCATACTCATCCAACATAGCTTTATACCATTCTTTGGAGTTCAATGCATCTTCAACATTAGATGGTTCTTCAAAACTAGATAAAGCATAAGAAGTGGATGAGATACCCTCAACCTGTTGTCCTTTGCCTTGATATGTGAGCCTTGATGGCTCCACTTTTGCCCTTGAAGATCTCCTTGGTGTGATAGGTGGGTTTGGTGCTTGCTCCTCCATGAGCTCCTCCTCAAAACCAAGATCTTGCTCCTCGGCCATCTTCTTCTTGATTGTTGGAGCACTTGAGCCTTCTTCAAGCATATGCATATGATGTTCATCAAAGATGACATCCCTTGAAACAACAAATTTGTTCAAGGATGGGAGATAGACTTTGTAGCCCTTGCTTGAGCTTGCATATCCAAGCATGATCCCTCTTGTGGAAGATGGATCCTCCTTGGTTCTTGTTTCTAATGGCACATGCACATAACATATACACCCAAAAACTTTCAAGTGATTAAGATTGGGTTTCTTTCCATACAACATCTCATAAGGAGTTTTGCCTTCAATTGCTTTGCAAGACACCCTATTCATCAAGTAGTTTGCACATACAAGAGACTCACCCCAAAAGGATTTGGGCAAACAAGCATCTAATCTTAAAGCCTTAGAACATTCACATAATGTTCTATTCCTTCTTTCAGCAACTCCATTTTGTTGAGGAGTGTAAGGACAAGAAGTCTCTTTCTTGATCCCTTCCTCCTCACAAAAGGCCTTGAACTCATTGGAGATGAATTCTCCACCATTGTCACTTCTAAGAATCTTGATGCTATGATTATGATGCTTTTCCACAAACAACTTGAACTTTACAAAAGTATCAAATACTTGAGACTTGAAGGAAAGTAAGAACACCCAACAATATCTTGAGTAGTCATCAATGAAGGTTAAAAACATGGATGAACCTCCATTAGATTTGGTGCTAGCAATGTGCACATCCGAGTGTATGAGTTCAAGAGGATGAGATGACTTTGTGATGGAGCTAGGAAACACCTTCTTATGTGCCTTGGATAAGGCACAAGATTCACAAACCTTGTCTTCCTTCCCAATAGACCTTGGTAGGCCTAAAGCATACTCCTCCTTGATCATAGCCTCCATGGAACCCGAGTTGACATGTCCAAGTCTTTTGTGCCATAAAGTAAAGGTAGATATCTTGCTCTTCTCGGCCAACATGACGACATTAGTATCCACAAATGCATCCAGCTTATATAGTTTGCCAAGTCTAGTGCCCTTAGCCACTATCTTACCCTTCTTCTTGATGAAACATTCATTTGAAGCAAAGTCAACATTGAAACCATTGTCTACCATTTGGCCAACACTTAGTAGATTCTTTGTTATTGTAGGAATGTACAAAACACCTTCTATGTTGATCTTTTTGGAAGATCCTAAGCAAAGGGGAATGCTACCAACTCCTTCAATCTTACAAGCTTCATCATTTGCTGTATAGATAGACTTTATAGGTCCATCATAAGATAAGAGAGAAGAGAAAAACTCCCTTTTACTAGTCATGTGTGAACTAGCACCCGAGTCAATCCACCAAGGATCTTCTCCTTTGAAGCTTGTTGAAGAAAATATGGACATCATGAGAGAGTCCTCATGTGAACTCTCCTCCTCCTCCTCTTTGCTCATGTTGGCTTGGCTTTGATCTTGCTTCCTCTTGAAGCATTCCGAGGCATAATGCCCCATCTTGCTACAATAGTAGCACTTCACCTTTGATTTGTCCTTCTTGACTTTGGTGGTTGATGGAGATGCCTTTGGGGGTCCTTCTTGATCCTCAAGCTTTGTAGACTTCTTGAATGTTGATCCTTTGCCTTTGGACTTGCCTTTGCCTTTGGTGAAGAGAGCTTGGTCATCTCCACCTTGGATGGAAAGCCTATCCATCCTCTCTTGCATTTGGCTCCTTCTTGATTCCTCGGCCATGAGTGTGCCTTGGAGTTCTTCAAGTATGGGTAGCTTACCCATAATTGCATATCCCTGAACCAAATTGTCAAATTCAAAGCTTAGTCCATTCAATATGAGTTGAACAAGCTCTTCATCCTTGATAGGGTCACCTATAAAGGCTAGCTCTTTGTTCAATTCCTTTACTCTTAGGACAAAAGTATGTGCACTCTCTCCTTTCTTTTGATAGCTTCTATAGATTTGATTCTTCAAAGCTAACATTCTAGTTTGGTTCTTGGATTCATAGACCTTTTGCAAAGTCTCCCAAGCATCTTGAGCTGAAGTGCAATCTCCTACCTCTCTTAAGAGTTCATTTGCAACATTCATTTTTATGCAATGTAGTGCAACATTGCACCTCTTGATGTATTTGGCTTTTTCTTGAGGATGAATAGGTTCACCCTCCTTACCATTTACAATTTCCATCAGATCTTGCATGATCATGATAGATTCCATTCTAACTTTCCATATGGAATAGTTAGTTTTGTTGAGCCTTTCATTAGTATCCAAAAGATATGCATTTATAGATGCCATCTAGTCTCCTAATCAAGGACTTGACACAAATGAAGGTTACTTCTATTGATTTGATTGAAGGTCTACCTTATCCCACTTCTTAGGGACTCAGTAATAGACTTCCTATAAAGATCTAAGAATGATCTCTAACAAAATCAAATCATAGAATACTAGAAACAATGCACTTGCTTGATTGAAGTAGACAATACTAGTAGAATTGCCCCTCTTTCTATAAAGAACATTAAAGCTTCCAAATGGTCTGATAAAGAGTGAATTTCAGCAACCTAATATACTTCCAAAATCACTTGTAAAAGATCTAAATGGAACTTAATGAGGATGCAACACAATCTACTATCCAATCACAAGCAAAAAATGATCAAAATTGATGAAAAATTGATCTAATTTGGTGCATAAGTCAAGCAATGGTTGGACTGAACCTAAATCACTTTAGGAGGTGTCTACTACACCTTAGAACAGCCTTGAAGAGTCCCCAAAACTCTGATCTTCCCTCTCCTTGAATGCTAGAAAGCCTTCTCTATGAAATCACCTCCAAAACTCGCTTAGAAATCAATGCTTGGAGCAAGCAAAACTTGCTATCTTGGTAATGTGAATTGAATTCAACTTTGACTCTAGTTTTAGACACCTAAACACCTGCAAATGAAGTCACACAACACCAATCTCCAATGTATTTGACTCACTTTGAGTTCTAGAATCAATACTAGATGCTAAGATCCAATCTACACAAGATTTAGATAAAAAATTGTGATCAAATTGAATGAAAACCAAGGATTTAGCTCATTTCAGCCTTTAGGCTCTGATACCATATAAAAATTACAGCAAATAAGGATCCTAAAACACTTGAAATGATGAGGGAAACAATAGATTATGATTTCATAAGATTAGCACAAGTTGAACCATCAAAATCCATCAAAAATCTATGCTCGAACCTCACTAAATGGCCCAAATCCTTGAAGAAGGCTTCACACGTGTGAAAGTATGGCCTCCCACAGTCTGAGTACTGTACACCAGACCTAAATTCAATCCTATAATCATTAGTAATCACAAGTACTCAAGCAATTATGAACATAGAGAGCAATTGCACCATTATGAGAGAAAAAACATGAAATTGCTTGATTGATTTTGGTGAGATATCATCACCTATATATACATGATCCATCATGGTTTTGGGCAGGTATGAGTAGCCCTAAACCTATCCCTAATGCTAATTTTGGTGGATCTTTCATCCCTACCAAGTTAGGGTTGGAATCTTGGAGATCCCTCAACAATGCAAAAATTACCAAAAATAGCTCCTATTTTTTCTCCCTTGTATCTAAGCATAATTTGGACTCATTCCAAAGGTTCTAACACTTAGGTCTACTTGAGAACATTCTTATGAATGGAATCCTATGCTATTTGGCACGTGTGACAAGCCACATCATGACCATCTAACTATTTACAAGTCATATGACCAAAACTAGTCAAGCTAGAATTGTGAATTTTTAACATCAAAGTCACATAGACTACCTTATACTAGATCTACAAACCCTTTTCAAGTTGTACATTTGAATATTCATGGAATTACTACAATTAGCAATAGTGGAACTAAGATGTATGTAACTTTCATTGATGATTTTAGTAGATTTTGCTGGATTTATCTACTAAAGAACAAAGATGAAGTGTATGATGTCTTTGTTAAGTTCAAGAATGCAAGGGGTAACCAATTTTTCACAAGGATTAAGTGCTTAACGAGTGACAATGGTGGTGAGTACAATATATCTACCAAGTTCAAGGCCTTTTGTGATGAGCATGGGATCAAGAGGGAGTATACAACACCAAGAACCCCACAACAAAATGGAGTGGCTGAAAGGAAGAATAGGACTTTATGTGAAAGTGCCAAAGCCATGACGTTAAGTACTAATCTTGATAAACCATTTTGGGATCAAGCTTTGTTGTGTGCCAATTTCTTGTGCAATAGGTGGCCGAGTGCTATTTTGGATGGAAGGACACCTTTTGAGATGCTATTCAAGAGGCGGCCAAGTGTCAACTTTCTAAAAACTTTTGGATGCACATGCTATGTCAACATTACTCTTGATGATAGGACCAAGGAGGATCCATCTTCAAGGAAAGGTATTTTTGTTGGATATTGTTACATACCTATGTAACTAGCAGTACTTCAGGCCCCTAATAGTCCATTTAGTGTTGGGGGCTAAATGGCAAGGTACCCTTAGAATTAAGGGTATGTGCCCTTGGATAAGAACATGCAAGTGACTATACCTTAGTTGGAGGTATGGAGTCACGTGACCTTTGGATAAGGAGTACCCTTAGTATTAAGGGTAGGTATCTTAGATTAAGGTACTAGTGTCCTTGGTTAAGGGCAAGTATGTGTCTATGCCTTGGATGGAGGTATGGAACCTAGAGAGGTGTTAGAAAGTCATTGGATGACTATTTTTCTAAACCTTGGGCCTCAACCTTGAACCATATCACTTAATTGGTCTAGGACCAAAGTATATATGCACAACTTGGGCAATGGGACCTAGTAGGAGGGCGCCCTTCTAAAGTGTCCATTGAGTTCCCAACTCCCACAAGAAAGACATTCAAAGAGTCATAGGTTATGGAAGGAGTCTCTTGACCTTCCATAAGCCTATGGAGGCTCTTGGAGATTCTTTAACTCCCCTAGGCTTCTCTCTCTCTCATTGGATGAGCATGGAACTTCATAGTGCATTGGAGGAGTCCATGGGCCATCTATATGAGGGTAGTAGGGCGCCCATTGGTTGTTTGTTTTGCTTATGCTCTAGTGTTGCTACTAGTGTGTAGAGTGCTTTCTTGTGGTAGTATGCTTGAGGTTTGGATGTTGCTTATGGTATGGGACATAAGTAGGGTTTGGATCTTGAGAATGCTATGGAGTGTTGTGGTATGCTTGTGATTTTTCTATGGTTAGCAAGGGGGTGCTAGATAGGTCTTGCTTGGAGCCTGGATCTAGATCCTTAGAGGCTTGCAGATTCTTACTTGTAGGTGGAGGCATCCTAGCTTGGAGTTGGGGAGCATCTTGAAACTTGCAAGTTACTTGGAGGATATTTGGAGGCTCTACCTTGGATTTGGAGGACTTCCTCACCTCTACCTGTAAAAGTGGTATCAAAGCTAGACAAAGGATGGTAACCTTTCTAACCTTCTTCAAGTTCTATTAAGATCACCAACTAAATTTTTTTTCGGAAAGATTATAGGCTTTTCTAGTTGTAGGAAGCTTGTAGTTGAAGTACCCAATGAATCTAGTTCTCTTTGGAAGAGAGTAGTGATGTTTATAGAATTGATTAGGGGCTGATTTTTTATCATGTTCGAGAAGTTTTAAAGTGGGCTTTGGATTTTTAAAAGTTCTAAAAAAAGATTTGTGGGATGGGTAGAGGAAGTCTTCCTCTACATACACAAATTTTTTTTGGCAAAAAGATTGATTCTAACTATGTATTTTGATTAAAACTAGTCTTTTTTTTGCATAAATGAAGTGTTTGAAGTTCTGTTTTCAGATTTGTAAATCTGAAAAAAAGATTTGAAAAGTGAAGCTTTCATTCAAACTTCATTAGTTACACCTTTCTATCTCCTAGTTTCTGTTGATTTTCACACGTGTGGACTGTCCACTACATGTACTTGTGATCTCCTAAGGTGTGTAGATGCACCAAGATCAAGACTAGATTGAGATTCAAGATCAATCTTGAATCCTATGGCAAAAACACACTACTACATGCATTCAATTGCTTCCAACTCTCACTGACACGTGTGGGAAGTATTCAAAAAATAATCTAAGTAAAAACAAGCTGCTTTCCTCGGGTAGAGAGATAAAATGCATCAAGAGCTCTCGGGTAGAGAGAGAAAGCTAGAAATCCAAAAACTCACAAAATCCATGAAATCACCAAATCAATTGATTTCAAAATGAGGAGTACAATGATACTAGTAGGTCCACGAGCTACCACTATGCTTACCTATGATTGGACCACATTTTGTCACCTCTTGATCGTATTGGATCATTGATCTATGCACCTCTTAATTCTATTGGACTATATTCAAGCACACCTCAATTTCCTATTGGACCTCACAAGGTTCCACCTCTATATCCTATTGGACCTCTTGGAATTCATCAAACAAAAACTTTACACTTGTCTACACTCTAATTAGCAAGTGTTTAGCCTCTTACTCTATTTGGCTCAATAGTGGCATTACAAGTGGAAATGCATAATTTGCCATCTATGCCAAATTTATTCCTATCAACATCCTACACCTAGATGCTTGATGTAAAAAACATAAGACCCCTATATCTAACATAGATAATCTTTTTCAATTCTTCACAGTTTCATGAAGATGACAATGTAAGAAGGGAATGGTAGTGTAACTTTGTGCATAAAACAAGTTTTGAAATTCTGTTTTTTGTCATTTTGAAGTTTTGATTTTTAGACCTATAAATCTGAAAATTGAAGTTTACATAAAGCTTCATTAGTTATCCATTTTTAGACACTAGTTTCTTGGTTTTGGAAATCTAGAATAGTGAGAAATGTGAAAACTTTGGTTGCTTTTGAAATGACAAATGGAATTGGAATGAGAATGGGAACTTTATGTAAACATTAGCTTGGACTAGTTAATTGAAGTTTACATAAAGATTTGGTTTTCATTTTTGCTTTTGATTAAGGCAAATGTAACTTCTTGTTGTTTTTCTCTTAAGCTTGGATTAAGCTTGCAAATAGTAGGCTTGGACTGAGCTTACAAACAAGAAGATTGAATGAATAGAAGTAAATGTTTTTTATTTGCATTGGATGTAAGAATTGAAGCATTTCTATCATTCTTATTTGAGCACTTGTTGGTTGTATTTGCATAATAGGAAAACACATAAGCAACTCCAATGGATCAAACCAATGAAAATTCAACATTTGATCTATTAAACCCATCCAATGTGGCACAAGCTCTTGAACTTTTATACCAACAAATTCAAGCCACTAATAAGCAGCTTCTTGAAACTAATCAAAGAAACCAAGACTTAGAGTCTAGGTTAGCCAATCAGAAGAAGCATGTAGGTCCACCTCCTGTAAAAGTGTTTAAGGGGGAGAAGAAAGATAGGAACTTACAAGTGATAAGTTCTTGGCTAAATGTTTGGAACAAATACTTTGCCATGAACCAGTTCCCTGAATCTGAGAAGTTATCCATTGTCACCATGTTCCTTGAAGGAAGAGCCTTAGTTTGGTGGGATGACTTAGTTGCAAAGGGCAATCAACTTGTACATGAGATGATTTTTGCAAGCTTGTTAGGGATTATTTTCTACCACTTTTAGATGACTATGAACACTTCCAAAAGTTGAGTCATCTAACCATGAATAAAGGTTTGGAAAAATTTATTCAAGATTGTCATGAGTATCTGAATCCACTTTATAGTGATATTCCGCCTAAGGTACAAATGTTAATGTTCATTGATGGGTTACCGAAAGATTATCAAGTGGATGTTCGTAGGAATCATCCACAAACCCTAGAAGATGCTATTAGGGCTGCAGAATACTTTGATGACACACGTAAGCCACCTATGGGTCAACAGCCTAATGAGTAAAAAAAAGGTTTTCAATTTAAGAGGAAGGATAAGGAAGTTGTTAATGAAACACATCCCAATTCCAACAATCCTAAGAAAACCAAGAAAAACTTTAAAAATCATCATGGTGGCAATGATAAAGCTGAAGCTTGTAAGAAGAACCAGTGCTTCAAGTGCAATGGCGAGGGTCACCTTGCACGTGATTGCGTCAAAAAACAAGCTTCAACCTCATGTAATCTATCTCGAAGTAATGAGATGGATGTTTGTTTCCTTAGTTCTTTAGTTTTTGGTCCTAATGACCTTATTTGCATTAAAGGTAGAGTTAATGATTAAGTTGTTAATGTTCTTTTTGACACAGGATCCACTCACCACGTTAGTAAGTTGAAACCCTCATTGGGGATTGGGGAGACCCTGGTCCCTGCGGAAGATCTATTGGAACTTCTTCGTGATGAGTCCGTAAGTGGACCACCTGAACCCGAGGCGATTGTTAATAGCTGGCAGAGAACTCTACGAAGTAGAGTGCTTCGGAAATTTTTAGTCAGGTGGAGGGACAAATCAGAAGAGGAGGGTACCTAGGAAAAGGAGGCTGATCTCCGGAAGAATTTTTCAAATTTTTTCCTACAAGGAAAAATTTAAGTTTAGGGGGAAGGAATGTTACATACCTATATAACTAGCAGTACTTTAGATCCCTAATAGTCCATTTAGTGTTGGGGGCTAAATGGCAAGGTACCCTTAGGATTAAGGGTATGTGTCCTTGGATAAGGACATGCAAGTGACTATACCTTAGTTGGAGGTATGGAGTCACGCGACCTTTGGATAAGGAATACCCTTAGTATTAAGGGTAAGTATCTTAGATTAAGGTACTAGTGTCCTTGGTAAAGGGCAAGTAGGTGTCTATGCCTTGGATGGAGGTGTGGAACATAGAGAGGTGTTAGAAAGTCATTGGATGACTATTTCTCTAAACCTTGGGCCTCAACCTTGAACCATATCACTTAATTGGTCTAGGACCAAAGTATATATGCACAACTTAGGCAATGGGACCTAGTAGGAGGGCGCCCTTCTAAAGTGTCCATTGAGTTTCCAACTCCCGCAAGAAAGGCATTCAAAGAGTCATAGGTTATGGAAGGAGTCTCTTGACCTTCCACAAGACTATGGAGGTTCTTGGAGATTCTTTAACTCCCCTAGGCTTCTCTCTCTCTCATTGGATGAGCATGGAACTCCATAGTGCATTGGAGGGGTCCATGGGCCATCTATATGAGGGTAGTAGGGCACCCATTTGGGGGGGTGGGAGATCTCTCTTGTTTGTTTTGCTTATGCTCTAGTGTTGCTACTATTGTGTAGAGTGCTTTCTTATGGGAGTATGCTTGAGGTTTGGATCTTGCTTATGGTATGGGACATAAGTAGGGTTTGGATCTTGAGAATGCTATGGAGTGTTGTGGTATGCTTGTGATTTGTTTATGGTTAGCAAGGGAGTGCTAGATAGGTCTTGCTTTGAGCTTGGATCTAGCTATGGTTGGGTGGTGAATACTTGAGGCCAGCTTGTTATCTATCTTTGTGTTTAAAGAGTAGGGACACAGGTGGAGGAGGGATCCTTAGAGGCTTGCAGATTCTTACTTGCAGGTGGAGGCATCCTAGCTTGGAGTTGGGGAGCATTTTGAAACTTGCAGGTTGCTTGGAGGACATTTGGAGGCTCTACCTTGGATTCGGAGGACTTCCTCACCTCTACTTGTAAAAGATATAGTGAGGTGAGTAAAGTCTACAAGGTTTACATTCCTTCCACTAACAAAGTGATTGTTGGTAGAGATGTCATAGAGAGGAGGACCTTGGCCTCTGAATCCTATTGGTCCATTTCTGCCTCCCTAACTATTCAGATTCAAAAAAGAGTGAGAACCATCCAAATTGGAGGAAAAATTATTCACTATCTTGACATTTAGGGCCTGGGACATTAAAAGTCCTGTAAAAAGACCTAAAGTCCTTTTTTTTGAATTTCTAATCAATCAAATCTCTATGTGACCATCGGGTTGGACTTATACACGTAGGGTGCCAAATCCCTCTCACTTATTGACTAGGGTTAGGGTTGCCTCGGAATCCGCAGACCCTCCAACAGTATCCCCCACCAAAACTGGTGGCGGTCCCATGACACCTGCGAGATGCAGTTATTGTGGGCTTGCATCATGTCAAATCTTTATTGAATGATACTGCACCTTCTCCATGAAATCGAGTCGGGCAGTGTTGAAATCTAAATTGTGCGACAAAAAACAATGATGGGCTCTAGCGATCCACTTTGAAGTTGTCTAGGATGTAAATCGAGATTCCCATGAGCCTCCCATCATTGCAGCACAGAAATTTAATCTGGCCTCGGCAGCTAATCTTTAATGCTATCTAACACCATTGGCTTATTCGCATCGAATGCCAAAGTGGGAAGGAAATCATCCCATCGCGTTGCAATGGACGCCAATAGAGTGGATATACGTTCATTGTGAACAGCGTCGATTGCCTAACTGTGGGATCGGGAGAGTGGATATACTCCCACTAGTATGCTTGTTGGAAGTCCACTGATATCTCCCAGTTATAAGGATGGTGGATGATTGGCCAGTTCGACATATGGATGGTAATTTTGTCCATGGCCAATCCCAAATCCTTCCACTTATTTCTGCGCGGCATTGGTACGTAGTATGGATCTATGCGCAATTGGCAAGGGCTAGCCACACAACTCCTGATGAATTCTGGAGTTTTCTCAAAAAATGTAATTCTCCAAGCCGACTGCTCTCCCAATGCAGGTATCTTATCCAATTCTTTGTCGGCCTCAATTTTAGAGGTCTTAAACTTGATGACCCGACAACCATGCAAGGACTCATGTGGATGTTGTGCTAAAACATTGATTGGTCGTCTGAACAATGGTGTGGTCCTTGATGAAGATGGACCTGCTTGCGTTGCCTATGAAACTGGCTGTTCTTCTGTGACTTCGAGGGCTCCACTCTGTTCCATGCCTCAATCCAACTCTGTATCCATTCTTACCTGCTCCTGGTGTTGAGGCGAGGACTGTGTCATCAATGGAACTGGAATTTGAGGCCCGACTTCCAACACCCGAGCGGCAACTTTCTCATAATCCTGTATAGTGGTCTTGGCCTTGCCTAACTTGGTGGTGGCCGTCCTTTTGGGTTTATCGAAGTTTTCATGAAACCCTGCCAATGCAGTATGATAGGTTTTCACTTTGCGAAACAAGTATCTGATCTCATCCGATGTGACTGGACGATCATGTACTATTCTTGCTTTGGATAACATGATAACCACATCATCCAATGTATAGCATTTGAAATGTTCGAGCATATCATGCTAGACTCCATCTGTTTGTTCTTTGTCAAAAGGATTTGTCTTGGATCTTCACTTAGCCTTTTTAGCAAGAATTGATCGTGGAGCTTCCGAGAAGATAAACTTTTCTTTGAAGGTGAAGACTTCCTAGATGGTGATGTCTTGCTAGAACTCTGACTTGCAGAATCATCCTTGACTTTCCCTTTGCCTTTATCCAGTAAGGGTGGCACATTATTTGAATCAATCTTTTGAGAAGGATTTTCCCATTTCAGGACCACGTCTGTATTACAATGTTGTTTGGCTTGTTTCTTCGTCATCGACCCTGTGATCCTGTCTTCCTTCAATATAACTAGTTTTGGCGGTTTTATTGTTGGTTCATCAGAAATATTACGCACTCCAAATTTGGTCGGATCCATATGATTTAGAATCTGCTCATCAGTAAGTTCTGCATTGTCATCATAAGTCAAGACATGACTCACAAGAATGAGTTCATAATATAATCTGCTGTACAGTCAATCATTGCAAGGGCTTGATTCCAGTTGACAGTACCGGTTTGAGAGTCGTAATGAACTCCCCAATTTTTTACTAGTCGGTCACAAGTATGATCCATTATTGATGAATCATCATCCTCTTTCTGAGCCACTGGTTTGATAGTCCAAGTTACAGGATCAACCTTGACTGCACGTTCACGATTTTCAAACGTGATTTTCCCGGTACCCCAGTTATGAACTACTTGCGCAACTCGTAACCATGGGCGTCCCAATAGGACTCGATAGACATTTGGTGCTTCCGGTAAGTCCATTACTACAAAAGTGATGACAAACTGTACTCCGACAATTCTGACATGTATATCTTCAACCATTCCTTGCGGACGAACTGTCATTTGATCAGCCAGTTTAATGACAAGAGTCGCAAGCTTTATCTTTGTAAGGCCCCATTTTGCACATAGCTTTGTAGAAATCAGGTTAACTTCCAAACTGCCATCTATCATGGTTGCTTCGTTAGGAAATTGTCTATGTTGTATCGGGAAGGTGATATTTTTTTGCCACGTGGCATGTTCTGGAGGTGGACGTTGGCTTTATGTGAGGAGAATTTGCATGCGGATGTTTTGTTTTGGAGGTGAACGTTGGCATCACGCGGATTTTTTTTTGGTTTTGAAAAGCAAGAGGAGCACAAGAGGTTTTTACAGTCTGCATGCAAATTTCTAATTGTTGCTGTGTTTTGTTCTTGCTTTTTCGTCAGCTGTCGCTACATAGCATATAAACGGTTCGTTGCTGTGTGGGCGATGCTCAATTTGTTGATGCGAGCTATTCAAACACGCGTTTCAAGCTGTTTTTCAGCATTGTTTCAATTGCATCCAATCAGTGATCAAGAGCTTGCACATACGTTCCGAAAGATCAACACAGGAGGTTTTTGCAGTCTGCATGCAAATTTTTGATCGTTGCTCTGTTTTGTTCTTTTTTTTGTCAACTGTTGCTACATAGCATATAAACGGTCCTTTGTTGTGTGGGCCATGGTCAATTTGTTGATGCGAGTTGTTCAAACACACGTTTCAAGCTGTTTTTCATCATTGTTTCAATTGCATCCGATCACTGATCAAGAGCTTGCACATACGTTCCAAAAGATACATGTTTTGGATGAATGTATAACTACTATGATTGTTTGTTGCATGGTTAGTCTCTAATTTGTGGTTAGTCTGAATTCATTTATGGTCCATGGCCATTCAATTCGCTATGTGCTATTGATGAATCATAATATCCATTCTTGTACTTGATAATTATTGATTCACCTTTAGTGCACAACTATTTAATTGGTCCGGTGCTATTGATGAATCTATAACTACCATGGTTGTTTGTTGCATGATTACTTTTCAAATTTTTATTATTCTAAATTCATATTTGGTGCGCAGCCATTTACTTGGCTAGGTGCTACTCATGAGTTCCAATAATTCTTTCTATACCAAATAATTGTCGATTCATTTTTGGTGCATGCCCATTCATTTGGGAAGGTGCTATTGATGAATGCATAATTATCATGGTTGTCTGTTGTATGTTTACTACTTAAGAATCATATGCATTCTACTGTGTTGCCTGAAATTTTTAAAATAAAATAAATGCTTCAATTTTAGCATCTTCATTGTATGTTTTTTTTTTTTTTTTGTATGTGATTTAGTAGATTTCAATTTTGTATTCCATATTTCAATTACAACACATGCTTACAATTTTATATTTCTAGTATTGTCAACTCATTAACTTTTTTTATGATTTGTAATAACTTAATTGTGATTCATGACGTCGGCTTTATTACGAGGCTGAGTCTGTAAATTCTTATTCTTAACTAGTAGAAAAGATTTTTTATTACATGCAATTTGTTGTTTTGACAGATGTTCTACAATCAAATTTGTTATTGTAACTTCAAAATTCAAATTTCATACTGCGAAATTGTACGGAGATAGGCATAATCTCCTTCTTGAAAAATTTGAAGAGGATAATTGCCACCTTTTCATGGCAACATGCCAACAACACAATACTAACATTTCTAACTTATAACAACTACTAACAATGTGGAAAAGGTTGTTCGCATCCATTCGACATTATTTCAACATTTTAAAACGGATTTATTATGATTGTCCGTATCTTTTACATTTTCACATGCAAAAGAATTACAAATGTATGTATCACGAGATCACATACAAACATTTATCTACCTATTTTTGATGAATGTATAACTACTATAGTTGTTTGTTGCATGATTAATCGCCAATTCTTGGTTTTACTGAATTCATTTGTGGTTCACGACTATTCAATTGGCTATGTGCTATTGATGAATCTCAATAACCATTTGTGTACTTGATAATTATTGATTCATTTTTGGTGCACGACTATTTACTTGATTAAGTGCTATTGATAAATCTATAACTACCATGGTTGTTTGTTGCATAATTACTCTTCAGTTTTTGATTATTCTAAATTCATTTTTGGTGCATGGCCATTTACTTGACTAGGTGCTACTCATGAATTTTCAATAATCCTGTCTATACCTGCTAATTGTCGATTCATTTTTGGTGCATGGCCATTCATTTGGGTAGGTGCTACTAATGAATGCACAATTATCATGGTTGTTTGTTGCATGTTTATTATTTACGAATTGTGTGCATTCTATGACTGTGCTACCTAAATAATTTAAAAATATATACATGTTTCAATTTTAACATTTTTAGTATATGTTTTTATTTTTGTATGTGATTTACTACATTTCAATTTGGTAATTCATATTTCAATTACAACACATGTTTACAATTTCATATTTTTAGTATTATCAACTCATGAACTTTTTTATGATTCGTAATAACATAATTGTGATTCATGGAGTGGGCTTTATTACGAAGCTGGGTCTGTAGATTGTTATTCCTAACTACTAAAAAAGATTTTTTATTATATGCAATTTGTTGTTTTAATAGTTCTTCTGCAATAAATTTTTTTTATTGTAAATTCTTCTGAAATCTTTACATACATCTATTTGCTAATCAGTAAGTGGTTTCAACAACATTTAGTTTCAAAACATTCTTTGTAATGGCTATGTGCTATTGATAACTTTCAATAACCATTTCTATGCCTGATAATTATTGATACATCTTTGGTGCATGATCGTTTACTAGTTAGGTGCTATTGATGAATCTATAACTACAATGGTTGTTTGTTATAAAATTACTCTTTAGTTCCTGATTATTCTAATTTTTTTTTTGGTGTGCGGCCATTTACTTGACTAGATGCTACTCATGAGTCTCCAATAATTTTTTGTATGCCTGCTAATTGTCGATTCATCTTTAATGCATAGCCATTCATTTGGATAGGTGCTATTGATGAATGCATAATTATCATGATTGTCTGTTGCATGTTTATTATTTAAAAATTATGTGCATTCCATGATTGTGTTGCTTAAAAATTTTAAAATTATATATAAATGTTTCAATTTTAACATTTTTAGTATCTGTTTTTATTTTTGTAAGTGATTTAGTACATTTCAATTTTATATTTCATATTTCAATTACAACAGATGCTTACAATTTCATATTTCTGATATCATAAACTCATTAACTTTTTTGTTATTTGTAATAACTAAACTATGATTCATGAAATGGCCTTTATTACGAGTCCGAGTTTATAAAATATTATTCCTAACTAGTAATTTTTTTTTTATTATATGCAATTTGTTGTTTTAATAATTCTTCTGCAATCAAATTTTTTATTGTAAATTCAATATTTCGACATTAGTAACCATTAGGTTTTTCCGCAGAAATTATGGGCGAGCAAAGAAAAATTCTTCTCAGATCTTTACGTACATCGATTTGCCGATTAATAAGTGGTTTCGACAACATTGAGTTACAAGAAGTTGTTTGCAATGAGGCTCGTGTGAGAGCACTTACAAACAAAATCATTCAAGTGGCATGTAAAAAATATAATTCCAATGAAGAAAAAGTCATAGAAAACATTTCTAGTTTTATTGGAAATGTCAGTAAATGTCTTCAGGACTTGGGAGATGAAATTCCTTTGGGGATAGATAGAACTAAATTAGAATGTTGGGACAAGCTATGGAGAATACAGAAAGAAAAAAATAAAAGAGCTAAACACATCGAGTCACAAATTGTGTTATAAAAAAAAATGCGATTGGAACGTCAATGTCATTCACATGTGGGAGACAATTCATCAATGGAATTTAAGAAAACAGATTTTACACGACTAGCAACGAGTGTCAAGAATTCTGAATGCACTCTATCAGTGGGAATTCCAAATGATGCAATTGTTTGGAAAGAAAAAGTGGAATCTGGTACATATGGAGCCTATTTTAAAATTGAAATTTTTGGAATATCTTTTTTCCCTAAAGGAGTTGTTTTTGTTGCAAAAAGATACAAAGGTGAGCGGCAAGATAGACTGAAATCCTTCGCGCAAAAAGTTAGCATTGATATTGCACACGTGGAAATTGTACGAAGCATTGGACATACACGACAACCTCCCTTGGTCTCTATCTTCTCGTACTTCAATGGAGGTAGCCTGGACGATACAATGATGAAACTACCAATCAAAAATGGCTCGTTCAGAAGAGCCACGGCAAAGTTGTAGGGAAATGGTAAGATAAAGAGTTCTCAGACCCTATTATAGCGTTAGATGAGATGGTCAAGATAAAATCGATTTGTGACAATGTGTGGGGCATCTCACATGCTTTCGTGCAAACGATGGCATTTGCACATAATGAATTCCTTTTACATTGCGATTTGCATGCAGCTAATGTCATGATCGATTTCAACAACCAAATGCATCCCAGAATTGGCGTTATCGATTGAGAAATGGCAGTAGGAGTCCAATATGAATCCAAAAAATCTTGGGTGGCCAATCCGACAACCCATGCACTTCGACCGTGGTTAGCTCCCGAGTTGCTAAATCGTAACCATGTGTACACGAGAGCTATAGACACATGGTCAGTGGCATGGCTGATCACTGAATTCATCACATTTTGTGAGGAGTTTTGTAAGTTGCACTATCCTGATTGGAATCAAAGCCTTGCAGCAGCTAATGTGCAGAGCATATCAAATATATTATCGCAAAAGAATATTATATTGCTGATGAACATGCGAGAAGAAATTCACAAGATTTAGATAATAATCTTAAGAGATTTAGTTTGCATCCAGATCAATATCTTCGACCAATGGCCGAAATGATGCCTGCATTTTATATATTTTAAATTTACAAATACTATGTACAAAGAACAAAGAACAGATATAAGTTATATTACATGTCATGATATTTTTACGCAACATAATTGCAAATTTATTTTCTTATGAGTTTATTTGCTAATATGTTTGAAATTTAAAATGGATTATGAAAATATGTCATGCTAAATAGATGTGGAATTATATGATATTTTAAAACTACAACTTAGCAATCGATTCAACCGTTTTGTTCTATTTTTTTTCTTCTTTCAAAACCTTTTCAAATACTTGCTACAATTCTATCTGTTATAATACATTTTCTAATGTACAATGATACGTTTTTCTTTCTTTGTTATCTAAAAATCATAAATGATCATTTGGTATGTTTATATGTTTGCAGGTGTTTATATAAAGACGATTTCCTCTTTTTGATATTTCAAATAATAATTTTTTCATCTCATTTTGTAGCTTTTCGATGCAAAGACGCATATTGCAATCTTTTTTTTAAGCATTTAAATTTTAATACGTATTGTAATTGCCATCTTTCTTGTTGTTTGGACTATATTCATGACATCATCCATGAACCAAAAATGCTCGTTTGCTAGACAAAAAACATTGAAAAAACAAAGGGACAATTTTATACTCTTCAATAGGACAAGACTAGAAATTTCAAAAATGAATAATCAATGGTCAAAAATCAGTATGAATCTAGTAAAATGTATGAATTGTTGTTCCACCCGTGGCAGCTCAATTTTTTCCATGCAGCACATTTCCAAAAAAAACATATTAGAAATTGATAATATACCTCTGTATGCAATATTTTTTTATGGAAATATACATATGAAAATGAATCCAAAAAAGCATGGTATGTCTGTAATTCTTGTGTCAAAAATAAACATAGAATATGCTACACTGTATTTCAATCACCTGAATATATACGAAGCATCTTGAGATTAGAGCCTTTTCTAGTGCAAAATCTAGCCTTCGTTGATGTTTCAATTGAAACAAAAAGACGATATAAATTTTTTTCGGAAGGTTGGATCACAACAAAATCACTGCTTGATAATGCAATTGCATGTGATCTACATATTGAAAATGAGTATGCGAAGAGACAGTCCCTCCAAAAATTGTTAAAACAAAATCTAGAACATAATCCATTATTTGCAAGGTTTTACACCATCTATGAGAAAAATGCTTCAGACAATAGTCTAGCCTTCATTTCTCTAAAACATATAGAGCTTGTAAATAGTAGTCAACATGATGACAAACCCACGTTAACATTGGAAATAAGCCTATTTCCTTTTTTATTTCCATTTGCTCATGGATTTTATGATGGAAATATAAGCTTTGTTGATTATGCTAGCCTACGGGCAAGTTCTTTCTTTTCGATGTTTACACTATATCCACCCTACATAATAGTGTTATACCAAATTAGGCAAGCAATTTTAATATCAAATAGCATTTCATCAATAGTGCTACAAAAAGATATAATCAGCTTTCTCTCAAAGAATAAAAAAGCATCTGAACAACAAATATTTAGTCATGTTTTAAAATATACTCTACCAACTCAAATTTCAAACACACCATCTTGGCATCGACGCAATTTGAAAGATCTCTAAACAATGGTTGAACACTGGGGACTCCCCCAATTTTTTTTAACATTGATTGCCGACGAAAATTCAGAGACGAGATGGTTTGAAATCACTGAGATAGAGAAAATTGCACAACAAATAAACATGGATTTTGATTGGCAAAATTGTCCGATTGAGTGCACAATGCTATTTGTCGTCCGATTGGAAAGATTCATGAAAGAGTATTTGCTTTCAAATCACTTCCATGTCATTCGATATGAGATCCAAAACAAAGGATCAGTTCATGCACATATCATATTTTGGATCGAAGAAGAAGATGTGGAAACAATTTCAAATGAAATCATTGCATGCATTCCAACAAAATGGAATGACCAATTGCACAAATTTGATGAGCCTATTAATGAATTTGATAGAGACCTATGTAATTTGGTTGTTAAAAAACAGCTCCATTATTGTCGAAAAAACTGCAGAATAAAAAACAATAAAAAAAATCCATGCAAATATGGATTTTTATTTCAACCATTTTCATCGCCAACACATCTCAGTTTCAAAAATAGAAATTGGATATATTATCGACCTAGACATGAAGATAGGAATGTAGTACCATATCATCCAAGTATACTTTTTCTATGGAAAGCGCACATGAACTTACAAAGGATTAGCAACATAAATTGATCATATTACATTCTAAAATATGCTATGAAGTCTGAACCATCTGGACACTTAAATTTGGAAATAGGAGACGCAAAACGTATAGGATTAGAATACATGGACAATAACATATTAAAACTAATTACAGCATCAATCTTAACAAAGCCAACAAGTCTATCTGAAATAACATTGCTTGTTTGCAAATTCCTATGATAAAAAGAAGCGAAGCTGTTCATTATATTGATAGCTCTCCTCCAAATCTTAGATGTAGATATGTGAGTCGAAATAACACATTGATGTTCCATCCAATTGTTGTTTACACATACAGACCTGTAGAATTGGAAAAATTAACATTTTATAAATTCTGGAATGTGTATGATGTAGAAAAAAAATAAAAAAGTCAATACTCCTTTTGATTACATTGACAAGATAGGAAACTACTTGTATAGGAGTAATAAACTTATAAGATTTACTGACTATCATCCTGTGCATCATACAGAAGCCTTCTTTTTTAATGTTTTGCTCAAAAACATATCTTTCCGTAATGAACAAGAATTGATAAGACAAAATAATACTGATCGTTCATATTTCTTGGAGTGCGTACTTCAAAATTTTGTTGAGAAAGAGGAGGATATTGATATCTACATCGCAGAATACGCCAATAGACAATTTCTTGAAAGAGAACAACGACAAGAAATTTCAAATATACTTCTACAAAAAAAACTACTTATCAGCGTAACATTAACAATCTCAAATTCAGCAATCGAAAATCCACAAACCATATCTTTGCCAGAAGATACGAAAAACGATTTGGGCTTGGAATCTGAATTTGAAAGCATGCGAAATTCATCGCTTACTGATGAACAAGATAAGGTATATAAAATTATTACGAGCTCAAATTCGAAATTGTTTATTTTATCAGGCACTCTAGGAAGTGGAAAAACATTTCTGATACGATACCTCGCTTACAAATGTATCGAGAACAAACAACCAATTTTGTTAGCCGCAACAACAGGTGCAGCTGCATCTCGATTAGCAAAACAGGCATTTACAGTTCACAACTTATTCGCAATTCCAATAAATCAACTTTACATAAAAAATCTGATACCAACCGATTTCCGACACAAATTAATATCTGAAGCAAAATTTATTGTGATAGATGAAATGTCAATGCTAACTGCTCAAATTTTAACATACGTGATTCATCAAATAAATCAAATAAAAAAAATTCATCTAGCATTGTATTTGAAAATTATATCTTACTTTTAGTCGGTGATCATGCATAGCTTCCAACTATTTGTAAACACAAATTAGAATCGCTTTGTTTAATGTGTCATCTTTCAAATTCTCCATTTTGGAAAATTGCAATACACTTGCAACTATCCTACTCAATTAGGCATGCTGACGATCCCGGATACCTTCATTTCCTGAACAAAATTAGATTCCAAAAGCCCACGCAAGTAGAGATAGACAAAACATTAACTACTTGTGCACTTCATAGGTCCAGCATACCCGATATAGCAAATCATAATACAACCATCGTATGTACCCATAGAGAAGATGTGCTCTATTTTAACAACCTCATCTTAGAAAAACTATTTTCTACCTCGGATATACTAGAAATTTCTGTTAAAACAAATGCTACATTAGAAAGCGACCTGACAACATGGATCAATGATCCATTATTCCATCAAATTCCAAAACTAGCTATAGGAGCAAAGGTGATGGTTCTTGCAAACTTGGATATTTCAAATGGTATAGTCAATGGCACCATAGCTCACATAACTGCTTTCAAATATTCCAAAATTCATGAATTGACAACAATCATCATTCAAACTGAAACCCCCAAAAAAAAATTCAATATAACAAGATCTGCAATTGCAAAAATTCGATTCGACACAAAAATACTTTATAAATCTACATTTCCAATAATGTTAGCATATGCTATCACCGCACACAAAGCACAAGGTGTGACCATTCGGGAAAAAGCCATCCTAGATATAAGATCAAATTTTGCACCTGGCTTGATTTATGTCATGTTGTCTCGAGTAACAAAATGTGAAAACTTGTTGTTGACAACTAAATTGACACCAGAACATTTCCAACCGATATTGATTTCCATTTGAAACATAAATATCCGAAATATTGTCATATCTTCAACGATGTACTATAATCATTTCTACCCACTTATTTTGTCTTCGTGTATGATTGTATATTTTTATTTTTAACTATGTCTTTTTACTATTTGCAAATTATCAGAAAAGGAAATGGCATCCGAAATTGAATATGATCCAAAAGAGGTAATTATACAAATTTCATTTCCACTTTGGACTCATAAATGTCCTTTC
Source organism: Diphasiastrum complanatum (assembly GCA_029204225.1). Classification (NCBI taxonomy): domain Eukaryota; kingdom Viridiplantae; phylum Streptophyta; class Lycopodiopsida; order Lycopodiales; family Lycopodiaceae; genus Diphasiastrum; species Diphasiastrum complanatum. Next base: position 6,712 of record MU832118.1, on the reverse strand, counting down.
TCGGAATAACCACAATATCAAATTAATTGTTTCAGTTATTTCGAAAATTGAAAGCTGAGGTGTCTTCTTCAAAAACTTTTTCTGAAATACCATCATCCACGGAAAAAATATTCCCAACAACAAAACAGATTTTCTTATTGAACTCCTGTGGTATTGATCCAAACACATACAATCGAAGGTATATTCTATTCCTATTCTTTTATGATTTTATAACATTCTATTTTTTTAAATGTCCCTACAAAAACTATGAATGTTAAATACATCTTTTGAAATGCCATTCTGATTTCAGGGTTTTTAAAACATCTATATAACATATTCTCCATAAACATCCCTGCAACAATCACAACAAATCGACCAGCAATACAACATTTCGATGCTATGTTAAATAAGAACTACTTTGGAAAGATATGAGTCGTGCCGAACTGAACGCAATCACAATGGACTTGGGAAAAAAATTGGGCCACTTGTCAGATGACGGTACAAAGCTAACAGATGGCCCGATTCAAATTGACACAGTTTTGGAGATTCTCGAAAGCGAAGTTTCTACAATGATCACTAACCCAGTAAGTGTGTGTTGCCATCTACATTTCTATATATATGATTATAAATAATTGTTTTAACCCATTGCATATTAATACAAATTTTCTTGCAGGAAGAAACTTCTACATCGGCATTGCTATCTGCATCCAATACGCAGGTGAATTTGAACCATACAATGATCTTCTTCTTTATTTATAAGCTTTCCATTTAACTAATACGATCTCCACCTGCAGGAAACAACATCAACAAAAAAACGTCCAAGATCAAATATTCAATCTACAAAATAGAATGCAAAGAAACCCACGGTGTCTACCTCGGCCAAACATGCAATCTACAACGCCGATTGCAACAGCATGCAAGGCTACCACCCAAAAAAATGGAAAACACTATTCTATGGGCCGATCTTTTTATGAGCAGTTTCATGTTCAAGTTTTAGATGTGTTTGAAGATAGAAAAATAGCTAACCGAATCGAAAGGTTTTATGTCCGACATTACAAATCAACTAGCGAGTCTGGATACAACAAACTAAGATGTAATCCTGTAAATTCAAAGGCATACTGGTATTTAAAGAGACGCAAGCTCCTATAATTCAGTTCATAATACATTTCTCGCATGCATTTCGTGTACGCCTACCAATTAAGCTTTTGGCTTGTTAATTTCAAATTTTGCTTTCTTCTTGTGCTATCTATTACAACAACTTGATTTTTTGCAAGTTGTAATTTTAACAATTTTAGATACAATTTTTTTAAACTTTCAATGTTCTTGATTTTGGTTGCGACTCTTACAAATAAGTCAATAGCCTCGTTTTCTGCAACTCAATGCAATGTTACAATTGCGTAGCCAATTATAACTTTTACAATGTGTCAATAGAACATGTCATTGATGTCTTCAAGTCAATGCAAGGCTAGAATTGGTAGCTAGTTGAGATAGGGTGGCTGCCGCTAGATCTGAGATGGCAAAGAGATCTGAGATGGCAAAGAGCGTGGCTGTAGACTAGCACCCCATCTTAGAAATATGACAATGGTTGGCTACACTGCTTTCTAACCAATCATTGTACAGCTCATGCTCATTGTTTTAAAATAGCCCATAACTGCTGAGGATCGAAATCTGAAGATCGGAATTTGGAAATCGATTCAGGGTCAGATTCTTATCAATGATAGAAATCCGATCCAGGATCGGATCGGTTCGGTTCGGTTCGATGGATCGGATTAGTGCTTGGGTCGGAATTTCTGGTACACTGATGGTTCGGAATCACCGTAGATGCGCTCCTGGTCAAAATATGTATTGCTTTCTGGATCAGTGAAGTAGGCCCTTGCCATTGTGCACAATCGCCCTGCTTGCCACTCAAGGATCGACGTAGTTCTGCTCCGAATCAATCTATTGAAGAACATTAATGAATAGCTGATTCCTAACGATGAACCGATGTACAGCTGCGCTCATTTCTACCAACACCTTGTAGACGGCTGACTGCAGGTTCATCAATTGTTTTCATTAAGAATCAATTAGCTTTGAGAAGGGTCGAGATAGCAGTGTTCAGGATCGATTTCCAAAAACGCACTAGATCGAATTTGTTGTTGACACAAAAAAGAAGAAATCGCTGCTGCAGTTGTGAACAGCTGTCTACTGTGGATCGAATCGATTTTGTAGTGCCCCCAGGATCGAAATATCATAGCCGTGTTTCTGAAGGTCTGTTGAAGGACACATAGCTGTCATGAATTGAAGGTTGAAGGTCTGAATAGATGCTTTGTTATAAAACTGTTATAAAACTGGTACATTGCAGTTTCAGAATCATCCCAACTGCTAATCGATCCAGCATTGTTTTCGAGGATCGATCTAGGATATTAGCAAATGGATCGAAATAGCATGAAAGTCAATTTGTACAGTCGATAAATAAAGTTGTTGCTTAAACTCTATGGCAGCGTGTACAGTATAGAGTCAGTTTATGGCAGCGTGTACAATATAGAGTCACTTTCAGATACTGTCATGCTGGAAGTGAATGATTGCAACGCACTTGTAATTGGTATGTTACATCTGCACTCCACTGTGGATCGGAATATGGACATGAGCTCCACCGTGGATCGAAATGGGTGTCCATGAATCCAGCATGTTGAGGGTCGGAATGCATAGGCAGGGTCGGATCGATATCGATTTACTAGAATATCAAAAAATGTATTTCGATCCGGGTCGAGTTATTATTGTAGGATTGTGGGTCGGAATAACCAACATATTGACGGAGCCGATGACAGCTGAAAGCCGATTTGAAAAATGTTATGCGTTGAAGATCGTATTAGCTGTAGCTATCTCACATCATATATACATGAAGGGTCGAAATAAGGGACGTATTGCATGCTGCACTTAAATGCGTGCATGGATCGATAAAAGCTAAGTGAGTAGTTATTCGATTCGCTATACTCCGATACATTGCCCGTTCAGACATGCTTTTTGGTTTTGCTTTTGAAGTTTGTTTTGTTTGTTTTTGTGAAAGAAATTGAAGAGAGGAAATATAAATGCTTGAAGATACTAAAAGCTTTTGGAGGTTATGTTTTGTTCATTTTTTGAGAAAAAAAGTTTGTTTTATTTATTTTTGTGAAAGAAAAATGAAGAGAGGAAAGATAAGTGTCTGAATAGATAGTGTTAAGTGTTTCAGTAACCGTGTTTAATGGTAAATGAATCTTAGATTTGTAATTTGAGAGAGAGAGAGAGAGAGAGAGAGAGAGAGAGAAAGAAAGAGAGAGTTTTTTGGAATTTTGCATTGATTTAAAATGATTTAGGATAGTGTTCATAATAGATTGTTAGAATTATTTAGGATAGTGTATGTGTGTGTTTGAGAGGTGTATGTGTTTTGAATTTTGCATTGATTTAACATGTGTGAGAGAGAGAGAGAGAGAGAGAGAGAGAGAGAGAGAGAGAGAGAGAGAGAGAGAGATTGTGTGTGTGTGTGTTTTGTATTTTGAATTTAATATAATAGATAAATAGATAATATTTGATAGTGACCGAATGTTAGATTTGTAATTTGTGTGTGAGTGTGTTTGTTTTTTACACTTTGCATTGATTTAAAATTTAGGGTAATATATAAATAGATAGTATTCATGAATGAGAGAGAGAAAGGGAAAGAATTTGAAGTAGATTAGAATGATTGGAGAGATAGGGAAGGAAGTGTGTATGTGTGTGTGTTTTGCATTTTGAATTTAAGATGATATATAAATAGATAATGTTTAATAATAATTGAATGTTAGATTTGTAATTTGAGAGAGAGAGAGAGAGAGAGAGAGAGAGAGAGAGAGAGAGAGAGAGAGAGAGAGAGAGAGAGAGAAGACCGCACTTAGTTCCTCTTGACAAAGCAAGACAGAAGCTCTTTAAAGCCTTTATTCATAATCCAACAAGGTAAAGTACAGCTGAAAAGTAAAATACAGTACTAGAAAAGCACCATAAAGCATAACCACATTCAAGACGTCCAGCTGATACCTGCCACCATCCCGCAAAACAAAATTGCTCAAGTTAGTTTAGTGAGGAAGACAGGTGTCATAGGTGAAGCCGCTGAGAATGCTCATACTGAGTCTACCAGATATGGCATTCGACAAAGCAGTCAGTCTTGTAGCTGATGAGAGACTGATGAGAGACGAAAGAGAGGGAAGCAGTGATCAAGAGAAGGCTCTCTTCACGAAAGGCAAGAAGAAGAACAAAAACAAGCCAAGATTTGAGAATACGAAGTCCTCGAATCAACAATCTTCTTTCTGCGATCACTGCCACAAACCAGGGTATACGGCCAACAAATGCTGGTTCAATCCAGCAATACCTTGCATGCACTGCAAGAAGAAAGGGCATTCTGCATACGACTGCGGATTCAACCCAAAAAGGAAAAACAAAGCTGAAAAGGCAAACGTTGCAGAATCATCTAAAGATGCAGAAAGAGGGGAAAAAGCTTTCACGATACTCGACGAAGCTTCGACAAGCTACTCCGAACATGACTACGATGTGGTCATCGATTCATGAGCAACATCTCACATAACCTGCAACAAGAAGATCTTGATCAACTTTCGCGAACTCAAAAATGACAGAGCGGTGATTCTAGGCGATGGAAGCAGACACGATATCAAGGGCATCGGCTCTCTATAGCTACGAACACTGTCAGGCCAAGCAGAGCTGCCAGGAGCACTCTATGTGCCCTCACTCACAAAAGATCTGCTATTTGTCTCCAGGATGACAGATCTAGGCATTCGAGTTTTGTTCGATGACAACACTTGTCGTATGATCAAGAAGATGACAAACAAGTTGCTGACAGTCGGATGCAGAGAAGAAAACCTCTACCAGGCCAAAATAATCAGCAACTCTGATAGCATATTAAATGCTTCAGAAAACAAAGATCAGCTCTGGCATAGGAGAATGTATCATCTGAACCTTCAGAGCCTATACGACATGAGCACAAAGGACATTGTCACAAGTCTCAAAATATCAAGGCCTGAGGCTGAGTTCTGCGAAGCTTGTCAGAAAGACAAGCAACATCGAAATCCGTTCATGCATGAGGAAAGGAGAGCCAAGAAAGTGCTTGAGCTCGTCCACTCTGATGTCTGTGGACTGATGAAAACAAATTCACTCTCGAGTTCGAGATATTGTCTAACGTTCGTAGATGATTACAGCCGAATGACCACGATCTACTACTTGAAGAAGAAATCCGATGTATTTGATTCTTTCAAGAAGTTCGTGGCATTCGTAGAGTGACACACCTCGAAAAGGATACAAATCCTTAGATCTGACAATGGAGGTGAATTCAAAAGCACAGAATTCTCAAGATTTTGCAAAGAACAGGGGATCGAACACCAGTTCACTCCTACATACACACCAGAATACAACAGTGTGACAGAAAGAAAAAATAGAACGCTAGTCGAAGGAGCCAGATGTATGATAGCACAGGCTCAATTGCTAGGCCAATTCTGGGTTGAGGCAATAGTTGCAGCTGTACACCTGTAGAACAGATCTACAATGACAGCGCTGGAGAACAAAACACCATACAAAATGTGGACAGGCAGAAAGTTTGATCTATCATACGCACGAGTGTTTGGATGTGCAGCATACAAGCACATTCCAAAGGAAAAGAGAAGCAAGCTCGACGACAAATCCGAGCAAACAATCATGGTCGGCTACTCGAACGGAACACATGTGTACAGACTCTACGATCCAACCATGAAGAAGGTTGTTTCAAGCAGAGATGTAAAGTTCGACGAGTCCACATTCCCTGGACTGAAAGACGAAAGAGGCCATGAGATCTTAACATTGCTGCCTATTCAAGAGGGAGATCGAGGACAAACATCAAATTAGAATGCAGGCCCCCAGACTCCAAAGCAATAGGAAACAGAGGATCAACCCCACGAACAAGAAATGTTCGAGCAGTGACGAAATGAACCTCGAAGGTCAACAAGACAAAGAAGACTTCCAGACCGCTATTCTGACAATCTTCAATGGAGCGAAGACACGCAGTTTGAGTACTACAGCTTCACAGAAGAGCCAGCAACATACCAAGAAGCTATCCAGAGTCCAGAGGGAGAATTATGGAAACAAACAATGTCAGAAGAGATCGAGTTGATGAGGCGAAACAAGGCATGGACATTAGAGCCACTGCTTGAAAACAGAAAAGTAGTCGACTGCAAGTGGGTGTACATGAAAAAGCTGAAATCAGATGGCACCATTGGCTGCTACAAAGCAAGGCTTGTCTCGAAGGGCTACACGTAGATATGGTGTCGACTATTTCGACACATATTTGCCCATGGTCAAGATGACAAGCATCAGGCTGTTCCTTGCATACGCCACACAGTACAATCTGAAAATTCACCAAATTGACATGAAAACAGCCTTTCTCCACAGAGATCTAGAGGAGAAAATTTTCATGAAGCAACCTGAAGGCTATGAAGACCCCGACAACAGACAATATGTCTGCTGATTGTAGAGATGGATCTACGGTCTAAAACAGGTATCACGAGCCTGGTACAAAAAGCTTGATGGTCTTCTGAAGTCTCTAGACTTCAACCTACTCAACCAGACTGTAATGTCTATATCAAAAGAGTAGAAAAGGATTTTGTGATACTGACCATTTTCGTGGATGATTCGTTGATGATAGGAAAGTTTTTAATGTTGATCAAAGACACGAAGAGTCAAATTTCTGAAAACTACGAAATCA